>JAADVY010000203.1:0-24170 GCA_023336035.1 Pythium plurisporium
ATGGAGCCTGCCACCTCAAAGCTCGCTATCCTAAAATTTGAAATTCATTATGACGAGCGGGGATTGAATGTGTTCGCAAGTGGAAGAGATCCGAGTGAGATTGGTCTTTGTTGCGATCCTTCCTCAACACAGCTGCCATTTTCTCAACAAAGGAATTCAGCATTCCGATGCTTCTTGCATGGGTTCATGGATTCCTCAATCCTGATGGTCGCCGAGACAAATTTGACCATGTGGAGAGAGCATCTATGTCGAAACCATTAGGGAGATCTCAGGTATTTCTTCATTCTCGGCTGCGTGTGAGGGCAGCTGGCAACGTATATACCAGAGCAACTGCAGCGGTATCCACAAACACCAACGTCGGAAACCAGGTGGAGGCACCGACCGCCAGTGAGAAGTCATCTGCTGCTCATTAACCTGAAGGAGACATGTTGACGGCAGGCGATATCGTCGATATAGCGATCGGCTTGCAGCGCGATCTACCAACAGACAATGGCGAGGTGGCTCCTGAGCGGCCACATGGGACGCAGCCGTCTAATATTCGACACGACATGCCGACGTGGTGATCGGCAAAGTCGACAGAACACGATCGGCTCGTGAACTCACTCGCCATTCAACAGGGTCCTTTTTCCATGGCAGATTGGAGCTAGCAAATCCTGAGATTTGGTTCCAAATTCCCAGATTTGGTTCCAAATTCCCAGATTTGGGACGGATGGAAGACCCACCTACCAAACGTAATCGCAGTCGCCAGTGTGGGTGACGTGTGATGGGGACAGCCCAGCCTGTCTTTTTGCATGGCTAACTGGCTCTTATGGCTCGGTGCTGCACACTCACCCGCGTGAGTTGGCAAGAGCCACAGCATTCAACACAACCAACGTTTTGGATTGAGTGCATAGACGGAACATCTGTAGTCGTGTTGTGGCCCACAACAGGCGGAAGATGCGAAAGCCCTCATCCCCCCTACTGTACTGTACAGTATGGGCCAATAACCCTCTTCCCTCTCCCCCGCGTTGGCGACCTGACCGAGGGACCTCACGTCATGTCTGTTGGATCCCCCCAGTCCAGAGTCCAGAGTCCAGCAGTGTGCAGGGGACAAGCATCTCGGCCAGCGGAGAACGCGAGCGCACGTTTCTTTCCATCGTCTCCGGGTCGCGCCATAGGCAGAAACACGAGGACTTGCGAGGAACCCCCTCTCGAGCGTGTACATTCGACCGACGAGCCGTTCCGAGCTCCTTCCTTCACCCCGTTAGGAAGCCCACTCGGTCCGCCCTGTGCTCCCATCGTCGGCGTTTCGATCCAGGCCCCCATCCACGCAAGGTCCATCCCAAGCCCAAGCGTGTGATATTCCTACTTTCTTCCTTGTTCGCAACGCAGTGCTGCTCGCTCCCCCATCGAACACCACTCGTCTCGTGGGTGCCCACCAGCGACTTTCCTTCCATCGACGGGACACATTTGTGGCGCCTCACGCCTGTCGGGGGTCTATCGCATCATCCTAAGATTCTTTGCTTCTCCGGATCGCGTCCAGTGTCCAGCTCGTTCATTTCAAATCCAGACCAGCCATGGTGAGCTTCAACCACAGTGTCCCCGAAGAGACGGGTGCACGCCGCGAGTACCTCGCCGAGCAGGCCGAGATGCTGCTCAAGCTCGCGGCCAAGATGAAGCAGAACATCGCGACGGGCGATCGCCGCAAGCATTTTTTCAAAAAGTTTAGCGACTGCTTCACGGGCATGGAGGCCGTGGACTGGATGCTCGAGCAGATGGAGGCCAAGTCGGTGGCCGAGGCCGTCCGCAAGGGCCAGGGCCTGCTCTCGGCGCGGTTTATCGAGAAGGTGGACAAGGAAGTCAAGTTTGAGTACAGTCGCAAGCGCTTTTACCGGTTCACGCCCACGACTCCGGAAATCGTCCACGCTCCGGAACATCCACTTGCGAATCCGGCGTTGGACGTGCCGCTGTCGGCCCCCGCAAGACGACGTGCCCTCGCGGCGTTGATTGGTGCATTTGTCGCGGACGCGGCGTCTTCGTCACTGAATGGCGTGTCGCATCCGGAAAAAACCATCCCCAACTTGTTACGCGCCGATTTTGATCCGGCGTTTTGTGGCGCGAACGACCACGGCGCGTTCGGGTTTTTTGGTCGCACGGGCATCGCCGCGCAGATGGAGAGCTCGACGGGTTTTGAGGCGCGCGTGATTCTGCAGGCCGTCGCGGCGCGGGGCCACATCACCGGTGCGCAGCTCGCCAAGGACGCGTACTGGGGGTTCAAGAACAACAAGCGCATGCTCAGCTCCACGTCGCGGTCGTTCATCAAGCGGATCCAAGCGGGCAAGTCGTTCCCGTCGTGTGCCGTCAAGTGCCGCTCGATCGACGTGCTCGCGTTGGTGCCGATTGTCGTCGCGTTGTACGCCGGTACGGACGCGCTGTTTACCAAAGTGGACGAGCTCGTGCAAGTGTTTTACGTGGGGCACCGGGTCCGCGACGCGGCGCTGGTCGCGGCGTTCATTCTCGAGCAGATCATCTTGGGGGCGTCCGTGCTGCAGGCCATGCGCATGAGCATCCGCACGGAGCGGCTCACGGTCAAGCAGCGCAAAGTGATCTTCAAGGCGTTCACCAAGTCGGAATTGCCCAGTTACGAGGCGATCCAAAAATTTGGCAACAAAGGCTCGCTGCCCAGCGGGTTTTGTGCCGTGCTGCAGCCGCTGTTCGTGCTCAACGACTACGCGACGGCCGTGCGCGAGAACATCATCGGTGGCGGCCGTACGTGCCGTCGCGCCATGTTTATCGGCGCGTGCTTTGGCGCGCAGGACGGACTCGAGGCGATCCCCGAGGAGTGGGTCAAGAAGACGCCGTATTTTGACTTTGTCGAGACCGACTCGTCCATGCTCGTGGGCCGGCGCGACCTCAAGGGCACGTACTACGATGAGCAGGGCGACCTCGAGAAGCCGAGCCACTCGGCCGGCTCGCGCGCGAGCCTCTCGCGCACCGACTCGACGCCGTATGTGGACTACACACCGAGTGCCGTGCTCACGGCGTCGCTGCTGCGCGCCACGCAGCGCTCGTCCTCGTCCGCGAGCGAGCCGCTGCGGCTGCGGCAGCCGCGCCGCAAGAACTCGATGGAGTCGGGCAGCTCGACGCCGCGCTCGGTCGCGTCCAACTTTTCGTACAACTCCAACACGACCCACGGCTCGTCGGCCAGCTCGATCGTGGACTTTGGCGACATGGGCCGCTTCTACTCGTCCAAGGTCACGACGCCGCGGTCCGCGGCCGTGGGCCAGGACATGCTCCAGTTCTACCAGCAAAACTATGCGAGCGGCGTCGAGCGCCGTAGCAGCCTCGGCGCCAAGCCGTTCTTGCGCAGCTCGGTCTCGACCGTTCGCAGCAGTGACTCGGCGCAGAACAACCCGTACCTCACGGCCAGCGGTCGCTTCGAGCCGCGTGGCAGTCGTGGCAGCGAGACGTTCTTCCAGAGCGGCAACTCGGTCATGAACCACCGTCTGAGCAACGAGTTTGGCATGGGTGCCGCGCCCACGCCGCCACCGTACCGGCCTCGGACGTCGATAGGTGATCGAGCACCGCCGCCGCCGCCGCCGCCGTCGCGACCTTCGCTCGGTCAGATGAACCGTGCGTCGTTCAACCACATGCCGCGCTCGTCGTTGGGCCAGCCACTGCCACGGTCGTACTCGACGTCTATGACGCGGCTTAGCGACGCGCACCCAAGCCAACGTAGTCCGTCGCTGTCGTTTGTGTACAGTGGTCGCCTGTCGGCGAACCATCAGCCGCTCGAGCCGGTGGATATCGATCCGGTGGAGTTTGGCGGCGACGACGTAGTGTACGCGCCGCGGTCCTCGCTCAGTGAGAACCACCAGCACGTGAGTATGCACGCCATTTTGTAAGTAGTCTCCCCCGTCATAATAGTATCCGATAAAATCCATATCATCCCATCTTAGGTAGACGACCGCGTCACGTGCCATTCTTCTCTATTGATAAATGAGCGATACGTGCTTCACGCCAAGGTGAGTTCCCACACGTGGATCTTGTCGGATACAAACTCGGGATGCAGCTCCTCTCTCCGCACGGTCCGCAGCGTGAACCCATGTCTGACCAGCTCACGATGCAAGACCGCATCCGAGACGACGCTGCGTTGTTGGTGGGACATGAGGATAGTCGTCGGCACTTGGGAGACCGTGACAAGATGGTGCAGCGTGGTCACGAGCGGAGCGATCAGCTCCTCGACCCACACGACGTCCGAGGCGAGAATCAGATCCACAGCACCAAGATCACTGCGTGGCTTGAACCAGTCGAGAACTTGCGCGTGGACGAGTGTGGTGGAAGCCGGGACTTGCTGCATCGTGCGTTGGATGTTTCGCTGGAGATTGGTCATGGTATAATCCAAGTCCGTCAGCGTGACTTGCTGCGCACCACCGACCAGTGCCGCTGACAACCCCACGAGCCCTGTGCCTGCACCGACTTCGAGGATCCGCTTGCTCTGGAAGCCCCCGGATGCTGCAAAGCGATGTTCCAAGTACTTGGCCAACACGACCGAGCCGTCCCAGGTCGTGAGCCCCGTGCCGAGTCCCGAGTTCTCTACTTCGTCGATAAAGACCGAGTGGCCGTTGATGCGGAACCCACCGTCTCGTGTATCTACTGCAAACATGCGTGCGGGAAGCGCGAGCCACGCACTGTCTTGGTGTTCGCTCGTGTGGAGGAGAACGTTCAGGCGCGAGCGTCGGCCGAGCTGTGACGGGCTCGTGAGTGCTAGGAAGCGGTCGGTTCTCGCGTCGTACACTTCCACATCAAAATCACAAGCGAGCGACTCACCGAGCGCGTCAACCAGTCGCTCGTGCACGACCGTCTTGAGCTCGGGGAGCGAGAGCCGCGAGGAAACGCGCAGACTCAGTTGACCGGAGCGACCGCTGTCGACGGCCGCGCGGGGCAGGTTCTGGACGTCCACGCGCAGCACGAGTGGTGTGTCGGACGCACTCGTAGTAGTCGCCATCGCGAGACCGAGCAGTGTCCAGAGAAAGACACAGCACACCCACTCGACCAGCAGCGTCCATGCACGTGACCAAACTCGCATTTCCTGAGCTGTGGGTGAGATGTGACAAGCTCATTTCGCACTTTAGTGGATGGGTACCGTATCGATTTTTCTCTGCAAAGTACGATTTCCGAGATGGCTACAAATTCCCCAAGATGGCTACAAATCCCTCTCACGCGAGCGAGCCGTAGGTGCCGCGACGCGACGGACGTCGCATCGAGGACGACGACGAGGACGACGACGAGCCCACAGACCGACGGCTCGAGCGTTCGTGGTCGTCGGGGCCACGCAGCACACTCGCAGCGGACGTGAAGGGCGTCTTGACGAGCCGGTCCGAGACGTCGATCTTGTGGGAGGTCTTGTGGGTCGCGAGCAGCACGAGCAGGCAGCCCGCAATCACTGCGAGCCCTCCCACGAGCGTGGGCCAGCCAGGTACACGCTCGACGCCCATAAAGATACTGATGATTGTGGCCACGACGGGCTCTGTGAGCATCGTGACCGAGACGACCAACGGGTCAAAGTACTTGAGCGCTGCGATGAAGCCCATGGTCCCACAGACCGAGCCCACGAGCACGAGGTAGAGCTCAATATCCATGTGGTGCACCCATCCGACGAGGCCATGGGTCGCGTGGGTTGGCTCGTCCAGTCGGATCCCCAGTCGCTCGTGGTTGGCGAGTAGTACCGGTAGCAGCAGCAGCGCGACGCCCGTCGTGAGCAAAAACAAAAACACGCGCACACCAAGCGCGGCGCGCAGCTTCTTGGCACTAAGAAGGTAGGCCACGCCACCAAAAGCCCCCGCAAAAGCAATAAGATCACCCGATGGAGACGGCGAGACCACGTGGGACGGTTCGTCGACTGGCCGGCCCTCGCCCTTCGTCGTCGAAGGTGCAGCGGCCGAGTGATCGAGGGTCGTGATCACTCCACCACTGAAACCCAGCGCGGCGCCCAGCAGCTCGAGCGTTCCGAGAGGCTCCCCTAGAAGAAGCTTGCCCGCGACCATAATCAGTGAGTGGCTGTTCGCAAATATGTACACGTGGCCGATGCTGGTGAGACTGAGCGCGATCAGGAACGTCGAATTGTACGTCGCGTACGCAAGCACACAGCACAAGGCGAGCCACCGCTTCTCGTGGGGCAGCTGTGGGAGTCCCTTTCGGTACATCGAGAGTGCCGCGAAAGGGAAGAGCGCAATTGATACGCCACTGACGCGCCAGAAAAGTTTCAGCAGGGGCGGCACACCGACTAGCAGATCGAGCACGGCGCCCTGGGAGGAGACGGCAAACAATGCAGTGATCAAGATGAGGTAGCCGACGAGCGGTACTTGCTTCTGTACATGGAGAATCACAGACACGCGTCGAGTCTGCGGCCCACCAAGCTTGGGCTGTGGCTGATCGAGAATCACAGCCTCGAGTGTGACTTGGGTGACGCTCGATGGGAGACGATCGCTGCGTCGGCGTACCCGGATCAGGGGCGGCAGTCCATCAAGATCGTCGAACGTGCTGGACGCATCAGCTTGTAGCACTTGCGTTAGGTCGTCGGGCAGCGCGAAGATCAACTCTGGACCACTAGTGGACTTTTGATCTGTCGGGATTACTTCCGCTGGGGTCATCGGCCGCTCGATCTGGATCAAGTACGCGTTCACGTTCGTGCCGGTGGACGATACGTGCTGAGTGCCTTCGAGATCAATATCCGACAGTATCGTCGTTGCACGAGAGCAGGTTGAAAGCAGCGGGCTTCGTTCATCAATAGCGGTCGTCGGTGGAGTAATCGCCATGTCTATAGAGGATACCGGGGCCTCAGACTCGCGGTGCACAACGCTGGTCTGGACGGGGAACAACGCGGCATTGATACCGTCGCTTTCGAGCTCGGCCTGGATAGCAGACAGAGCTGTGGCTTTTGATGCCATCCATTCTAAGGTCGCTGAACCGGCTGTGCTGTCACCGTGGTCGCCTCCGTCAGCGGCTTGATTGGAGGCCTCTGGTACCGGCTCGAAGCGATATGCAAGTGTATTGCTATCACCGCGTACTTCTTCCCAGTTGAACTCGGCATTCGCGATTACGGTCTCGCAGTGTAATGTCCCTAGCACCGCGGGGATCCAGGCGTCGATTGACGGTGAGTCGTTGTCGTCCTCAGGTCGATCAGCGTCGCTCTTTCCGCTCGCTACTTCACTGGTCTCGCAATGTTTGAGTAGTGCTGCAAGAGAGCAGACCCAGATACCGACTGGAACTTGCGCTGTGGTGCGAGTCTCTTTCGTGCCGTCCACAAGTACAACCGCACTGGTCAGTCCATCCGTCAAGATCTCCGCGTTTTGCTGCTGATGGACGAGCTCGTCGACCGTCGCGACGTCGAACACACGTGAATCGACGCGAATGATCACAAACGGGGTATTGTTCTCCGACAGTGCGGTCGCTGTGGCGTCCACATACATGCACGCATACTGCACGGCCGAGACGGCGTCGTGGTCACGATGGAGGATGTCAATGGTCGCCGTTGCCCTCGACAGCGGAGGCGCGCATCGTTTGCAGGCACGCACGATCTCTTCGACTTCCATTTGCAGCTTGTCATCCGTGACGCAGACAACGATGCGAGCGCAGTGGCGGTGGACAGAGAGCCGTCGCAGCGAGAGCTCAAGCACCGAGAATGCATTTTCCTTGGTTTCGCGCAGCGCGGTGGGCTGCGACACGACGAGGCATACGACGTACGCGAGCGACATTTCCGGACTGGGGACGAACGGAGGTGAGTCTGTGGAGACGATGCTCGCACGCTTGGATGGGACCGGCTCCCCGCTCGGGGAAGCTTTTCGATGGAGGCCAGCGAGCAACTCTTCTTCAGTGACGTCGAGGCGGTCGCTAAGCGCCGTCACATCGAGCGAGAAGATCTGAGCGGCGGGAGATGTGGACGGTGGCTCGTACATGATCGTCGGTCCGATGTCTGCTTGGAGGAATAAGCACGACCCACAGTTAGCTGGTTCGTCTGAGTGGGTGTGCTTGCTTGGTTCGAAGATCTTCTGGAGTGGGGATGGCCAGAGAGACGCACCGTTCTCAGGCGACGAGTCGCCTCGTGACTTTTCGAACTACTTCTATACGAACCGGCTAAAAGAATCAAAGATCGCACATGGATACAACACGACTGTTGAGTGCCTCTTGGCGCTTCCTGATTAGTCCACAAAGTCCACAATGCCTGACAGCGACTAGAGCACACTGTACCGCGTACATCCTCCGGGCTTCCATGTGCTCATCGGCTTTGCAGCACTTCGATGATCAGATCTCGTGAGAGGTTCGTGAACCCGTCCGTCTTGGTCACTGTGTCGAAGTTGCGGATGAGGAATGAGAGACAAATCTCACGTAACCGCGCCGCATGGAGATCGTCCGCAGTCTGGAACAATGTCGCGGCATTCTCGACCGTGATGTTCTTCTGGACGACAATCTCGCACAGTCCCTTTAGACGGTCAAGCGTGTACAAGTCGGCAGCCGCAAACAACTCGAGCGCGATGCTCGCGCCGACGTCAACCGAGTCCACATAAATATACTCGAGTAGAGCAAGAAAGATCGGCGTGCGAATGTGGCGAAGCTGGATCTCGTCCTCGCGGCTCTCGCGCATGCCCGAGGAAAACATCGCACGGAAATGGTCGCTACGCGCAGCGAGAATCGCACGGTGGCAATGGATCGCGCGGCCTTCAACGATAAACTTGACGTCCGAGAACTCTTCATTGTCGATCAGTTGCCGCATGTCCTGCATGTAGGACGATGTCAGCAGCGATGCGCGTACGGACGCGATTGGGTCCACCAGCGCGACCGTGTGTTCGTTGTACGAAGCAACCGCGATCACGCGCTTCGACTGCAAAACCTCCACGGGCTTGGGTAGCGTGACTTTGTTCGTATCGTGGTGACCCAGTTTGCCATGGTCACCGTTGCCCCACGTGAACACGTCGCCCATGTCGGTGAGTGCAACCGTGTGGCTCCACCCGCACGTGATCTGAATCACCAGCTTGTCCATGAGCGCCTCCACGAGCGTCGGCGTCGTGCGGTTGACCTTGTCACCATGGCCCAGCTGGCCATGTTCGCCGCCACCCCACGTGTACACTTCACCCGTTTCCGTCACCGCGGCTGTGTGGAAGCCCCCGCACGCGATCTGCTTCACGCGCTTGCCGCTGAGCCCATCGACTTTACGGGCTGTGAGCTGGTTGCGCTCCGAGTTGTGGCCCAACCGCCCGAACTTGCCTTCGCCAAACGTGTACACTTCACCGCTTTCTGTGATCCAGATCCATATCGCTGTCAAAAAAACTGTACAACTCGACGCCTCAAATCAAAATGCCATTGCGCGTACCTGTGAGTGCCGCCGTGTGGAAGCCGCACGCGGAGATCTGCTTGACGTACTTGCCACGTAGCTCCTCGACCACACCCGGGAGATACTGGTGGCCGTCCGTGTCGCCATGGCCCGACACGCCGTTCTCCTTGTCGCCCCACGTGTACACGTCCGCACTGTCGAGCAGCACGACCGTGTGGCGGCTGCCACACGCCACCTGCCGCACAGACAGGCCCTTGAGCGCCTCCACGAGGAACGGCGTCGAGTGGCCCGTCTCATTGCCGTGGCCCAGCTTGCCGTACATACCGCCGCCCCACGTGTACAGCTCCCCCGACACTAACCGCACCAAGCAAACGTATTAGATCCTCTGGTGTTCCTCATCGTTGACTCGCCACAACGCACCGGTGACGGCGGCCGTGTGGTAGCTGCCACACGTGACCTGTCGGATCTTCTTGCCGCGCAGCTCCTCCACGAGCCGCGGCACAAACTTCCAGCCATTGTCGCCGTGGCCCAAGCGCCCGTCGTCGCCGCGGCCCCACGTGTACACTTCGCCGTCGTCCGTGAGCACGACCGTGTGGCCGCTGCCGCACGCGATCTGCACGACACGGCGCTCCTGCAGCGCCTCCACGAGCACGGGGCGGTGCTGGTCGCTCGTGTCGCCGAGCCCCAACTGCCCGTCTTCGCCACGGCCCCAACTGTACACTAGCCAGCAAAAACCGACCACGTGTGAGACGAATTCGAATCGTGAGGAGATGGGACGAACATGGATCGAGAGCGCAGATCCGCGCGCATCTATCTATACCTGTCATGGCGTTGTCGTGAATGTGTAGGGGGATGGAAGCTCGCGTGGAAGGCGGTGGGCTTTTCCTTCTCTGAGCCGATCGGCTTGCCTATGTGCCAGTTCTTTCGGTTGTGGGGGACATCGAAGTTTTCTGCGTGAATGAAATAGTGTGGTGTACACCTGAATTTTTACATCGCATGCCTTTATGTGGCAACAATCCATACAGTAGGTGTATCAAACTGGCAGCATCAAAGCTGACAGATTCGGACATATCCTAGTTTAGTGTTCTCAAAGGCACCAGTAGCTGCTCGCTTTCTCGTCGGATTGTGGAGAGAATGAACCCATCTCGCTTTAAATCTGAACACACCCTTGCTAGCACGGGTCCGAGGTCCAGTCGTCGTCGTCGATGCGCACGCGTGCGACGTACTGCTCGCCAAGCAGCGGCTCGCCACCGGGCACGTTGAGCCGCACGACAAAGAACTCGGGCTTGGCCTCGTAGCACGTGTCGTCCATCACGGACACGAGCAGCTGCTTGGACGATTCGCCCGCCGCGAACGTGGCCTCGCCCGCCGTCTGCAGGTAGTCACGACAGTCGCCACGCTTGGTCACGGGCACGCTCATGCAGGCCGCGTACTTGAGCGCGTCGATCGCCACGGCGTTGAGGTCTTCGGTCACGTACCCGATGGTGAGTGGCAGCGACAGATCGCTCACGACGCGTTCGATGGTCAGCGACACGACCCCGTCGGGATTGCCCTCGACGCAACTGAACTCGCGCGTCGTGAACCGCACATTCGCAAAGCCTGCGTCGTACACGAACGCCTGCCCGGCGCTGGGCTTGAGCACGGTGGTTGTGAAGAAAGGTGCTCCGACGGCCAACGTCGTCTGGTCCAGCGCGACACTGTAGCTGTACTCCGCGTGCTGCTGCTTGCGTGGCATCTGGAGCTTGGTGGTCTCTTTGGGTGCCCATTTGGGCGGTACGAGTAACACGCCCTTGCCGTCCCGCACTTCGTCCGCACGTTTGAAGACATAGACGCTGCCCACGCCAGCAATCGGGAGCATGGTTTGGTCGTCCAGCAAGATGGTGTTGTTGGCATCGACCGCTCGTTGGCCCGGTGCCGCGATCACCGCGATACCGGTCGAGTCATCTACTGCGACGTCGTATCCAAACTTGTCGTCCGTGTGCTTGTCTGACGCGATGAGCCGCGCCTGGTACTCCCAATTGCAGTTCCAACGGTTGATCGCAACGCACGGGTCCCGGCTAGTCGGGGCCTTGCGTCGAAACGCGTAAGCGACGCCTGCGTGAGGCGTGCTGGCCTGCTCGACGTCCCAGCTGAACTGCACATCGTCAAAATTGATGTGGCCCCAGTACTTGAAGCTGGAGGCATCCACGACGCGGATTTGTGCGGTTCGGTTCTGATACTCGGACAAGTCCCACGTGACGACATCCATCTGCTCTTCGCATCGCCCCGTTTCTTTCAAGACAGAGATGCCTTCGACGAGCAGTTCCACATAGATCAGACGTATGTCGCAGCCACCGCCGATCTTGAACGACAGCCACGGCCCCAAGATCGTGAACGCCTGTGATGTCATCGTTCCCTGTGGATCTTCGCCCTGAATGGACCCAGCTGGGTCGGGTCCCGGAAGCTTGTAGTCGGGGGTTTTGCACAGCGCGTCACTCGCGAATGCACATGCTGAAATCTCAGCCGTGATCTTGCCGGCGCCGCGACGATTCTCGTACGTGCCCACCCAATACCTTCCTTCATTGTGGGAGCGCAGCCCGAAGCCGGGGTGGACGCCTTTCCTGTATCGGTACATGTTCAAGCGCATGTACGAGTTGTCTCCGTACGTTGGCTGCGAGTCAAATGCGGTACCCGTGGTGAGCCATCCGGTTAAATCACCTGTCTCAAAATCCCACGTGGTTGTCGTGAGTGCACCAGATCCTTCCGCCCCGACGATGACCTGCTCGCCGCTGAGCGCGATGCTATTGCCGAACCTGTCGCCCGGATTTCCGTCCGGCGGGACGAGTCGTGCTTGCTCTCGCCACGTACCAATCGGTGTGATTTCTTTGACAACGATCTGGTTTGCGGGATCAGCGACGTACGAGCTGCTGAACCGGTCACAGTCCACACATCCGTAGCCCTTCCACTGAGCTGTAAGCACCGGCACGCTAAGTACGTCACCGATGAACGTGATACTCCACGTGAATCCTTGATCAATCGTTCCTTTGCGGGTCACTTCCACAAGACGAATCGCAGTCAGCTCCTGAAGGACGGCTTTCATACCCGCGGGCGTCGCACCAAAAGATAGAGGAGTCGTTGTGCCTGTGATACCGCGGTACGTAGTCGTCAACTGGAAGGTTCCTGCAGTGAGTGGATCATCCGTGCGAAGCTCGATGGTTTGTTCCTGGGCTTGCATGTGGAAGATGTAAGCCGCGCCTTTACCGAAGAATGCTCGATCGAACGACCGGTGGTGGTATTCGTCTGGTGTAAATGCACCAGCATCAGCATGTGGAGCTCCGACCGCGATCGTTCGCCGGTAGATGGCAACCGCATGGCCGAAGCGATAGCTCTGCTCGACGTTTTGTTCAAGAATCCGATGCACAACTCGATCGCTACAGAAAAGCTGTGAGTTGAACTCCCAACCATCCGTGGTACGGTGGTACACGAAAATGCGCTCTGCATTTGGTGCACCAACAACTGCGACATCTCCCGAGATGCCCACACCACGATGACCTCCGAATCCATGAGTGGGCGATGAGACAACGCCGCTTTGATCGGTTAGCTGAGACTCCATGGTCCAAGTCGGTGACGATACCGTCCCTTGACGCAAGTATATGAAAGCAGAGGCAACACCAGGCGCCCCGACAATCACTCGGACGGGACCAAGTGTACCGTCAATTCCCACTGAAATCCCAAATTGCATATCCGGCGAGCAGTTGGGTGGAGTAAGTTTCGTCTGAATCTCCCACAATCCCAATCGGCGCACATAAATGTAGGCTGCACCGCATTGCACGATTCCGTTTGGTGTTGTCTGCCGCTCGAGCGGTGCGCCGGCAATGGCGAGATTTCCGCCGTGGAAAACGCTCACAGCTGCTCCAAACATACTTTGCGCCTGCTGCGACGGCGTCGATTGCCCTGCCGTCAGCGTGTCCAGATACGAGCGTGTGCCGCTGCCACCATCACCATTGTCTCGAATTGTTAGCGTCGCCCATAGAGAGCCACCATAGCTTGGCCAGATACCAGGAAGCGAAAGTCGAAGCTGCACGGTCTCATCCGGGTCCTCCACGACGAAGTCACTAGTCGTGGAAACCTTGAAAGTCTGGAGCGAGCTGTCGGCATCAAAGAAGAGTTCGACTGACGACGTCATGTAGTCTGACATCCCAGAGTAATCGAATTTGGCATCGATCCACAGACTTCGCCGTTCCGCGCTACCGTAGTACTGGTTTCGGCCGTTGGCAGTTCCCACTTGGTCAGCGATTAACCACCGTCCCTTCTGTACGAGAGGATACGGTTCCTGCCCGGCAACAAAAGGTGCAAAGAAAGCTCCGGTGCTGAATGGGATCGCCTCCAGTTGAGTCATTTTCCGATACGGGCCAATATGCGGCGGCACACTCACGTAGTTCTCTGACTGTAAATCAGAGTAAGCGTCGCCTGTGTCGGCGTTGATAAAGAGTCGAGGATTGGTCGACGTATCCATAGCACAGAATCCGCCATTGCGACTGCAACGTTGAACGGTCACGTCGATGTCGCTGCCCTCCAGCACAGAGTATGACGGTGTCGTGAAACCCAGAGACATGATACCCAAGTCGTACACGAAACCGCCACCAGAATTCACACCCGTCTCGTATGTGTCAAGATTCGGAGCACCAATGATCGCTGTGCGCTGGTGCAAAGCGATGGCCGAGCCGAACCAGCTGAAGTACTGCTTTTCTCGCGGGTACAATGTTGCTTGTTCAGTCCAACGTCCATTGCTATCGCGTGTAAAAACATACGCATTCCCTCGAAGTACGGGGGCGACGCGTACCACCCATCGAACAAGCGTGGTTGGGGTAATTGATTGCATAACCGTCCCATCATCGGATTTCAAAATCAGCTTGCGGTCGTCGAGTTCCAGTAGAGGCACATCACTGGTGGATCCAGCAAATGTGATATACCACGTGAAACCATTACTATCCGGATCGGGGCCAAGTCGGCTCACTAGCAGTTTGCCCCAAAATGGGAAGTCGCTTTCGAGTGCAACTCTCATTGATGCTGCGGTGACATCGAACGCAAGGGGGCGACTTGACAATTTCGTGACTGAGTTCGCGATCGTTCCATTCTGGGGGAAGCCCTGCCGCAAAGTACGCTTCATGCGCAGCACAAAGGTTCCGCCCCTTATCTTCGCACCCGACGAGCCGGTGACGTCAAACTTGATGGATTGAACAGGTTTGCGAATTGTGCGAGGTCCCTGGTAGAGTTCGTGGGCACCAACGAGCACGGTATCCTTGGAAACGGACACGCTTGTACCAAAGCGATCACCTGTGCGAGTGTCCGAACCATACAAGACTTGCTGGAGATTGAAGATAGTGTCGATCGGACTTCGTCTCGTAAAAATTAACACCGAACCGCTGTCTTTACCACTCTTATACGCGTTTCGACAGGCTCCGACGACAAGTGTGAATGTTGTGAGCATATCAATGTCTACCGAGCAGCCAAATCGATCTCCAATTTTGAGCTCTGGAGTGACTTCGAGAAGAAACTGGCGCGTTTGAAAGCGGGTTTTGGAAAGGTCGAAAACGAATACCGCGCCAGTTGACGACTTGTAGCCGGGGGCACCGACAACAATCGTCACAGTTCCGAGTGGGTTTGATGTGATTGCGACAGCTTCGCCAAATCGATCTCCTTGCTCTCTTACGTACGGCTCCGCAGTAAGAACCTGGAAGAGCGACCATATCTCTGTGTCTCCGGAAAACCTGTAGACAAATGCTCGGCCCTCGTCAAGAAACGAACCCGGTGCACCAATCACAGCATACGTGCTATCGATTGAGACAGACTTTCCGAACTCACGTATGTCGAACAGTTGATCTGGTGGGGGAAAGAGCTTGACTTGTTGAGACCAAGTGCGCGTTGAGGGATCTCTTGTGAACATGTAAGACGCGCCGGTCTGGAGACCCTTGGCGTTGACACCATCACCCCGGTAAGTACCGGCACGATATTCACGAACTTCGATACGAGCCTGCAATAGCCCATTTGCTTTAATCAGAGCTGAGCCGTCGACTGCAAGGTCCGGAATATTTCCGGATGTGTCCCCGTGGTCCCCATTCCGCAAGACGATTGATATCTCATTGGTGTTCCCGGCACTGCATACACTTAGAAACGCCGTCGTAATGTCGACGTCTGTGAACTGCACACTCATGATACTCACGATAGCAGTTCGGAGCATCAACTTGTCAGCGTTGAACGGGATCGCATCGGACTTCTTGCCACGGTAGATTAGTCGGAAAAACCCACTGTCGGCATCGCACAATAGGTTTTGGACCTCGTAATCACCAAAAATCGCGGCAGACGGAGCCCCAACCAACAGTTGATTGGCCTTCAGACTCAAACTTGTGCCGAATCGATCGCCCGCGCGGGTGTCACGACCGGTAAGGGTGCTTCCCTGCTGTTTCCAATCGCTCTCTGCGCGAATAAACACAGCTGCCAATCCAGCGTCGTCTCCCGGAAGACCCCAGTGGGTCTTCCCGGGTGTTGACGGCTGCAGCTCATATCCACCGACTTGTACCTCCACTCGAGCGTTCGTGCCTTTCAGAATCGCTGTGTTGGGTTTGCCGTTGATTGTCGCAGTCGTGACAGGGACCAAAGCTGGCAGATTTCCAGACGTGTCGACAACAGGCCCATAGTCGTTCTTTGTGTTTACTTGCAGGAACGTGATAGTCCACGAATATCCACCGTACACATTCATGGCTGTCGAACGTTCGACTCGGACGTCAATGATCGACACTAATTTCTCCAACGCAGTCTCAACCGTGAGGTCACTAGCTGAGTTGGGTATGTCCTCGGTTTCATCGCCTGGGAATATATCATTCCTGAATCGCAACCTAAAAGCACCTGACACTCGCCCTTGACCTTGCCGCTCTGTTCGAACAGTGCATCTGGCTTCGAATCCTTGCAGTCCAACACTCTGGGGAATGAGGTCACCGATATCGTATATCTGTTCGCTAGCAGTGAATGTCACACTCCACGAATAGCCGCGTACACGGCTCGGAAGGGAGCGAGTGATACCAGAAATGCCGAGTTTCAAGTCTTGGGTCAAGATGGTTTGCAGGTCCAGCTCGGCGATATCGTACTTGATGTTGCGCGTCACCAGACCATTGAGCTGGAGAGTGAAGAATCCGGAAATGGCGGTTGATTCCACAACAATGCGAGACTGTAAGGCTCCACGTCCGTCTCCAACTGTAGCTTGCTGGCCGGTGAGAGCACTGATCGTTGTCAACGCTGGAAGTGGCCCTTCGATGTAGAGGAAGGTGATGGACCAGACGTAGGCACCTGAGCATGCGCAGAACGTATTTTCCTGGCGCGACACCCGGATCGTGTTTTGCCCAAAGCCCAAGTCTAGTTCCAGAGCCACGCGCAGCTGGGTCTCGTCAAAGTTATAGTAGATACGACGTGTCGGTCCAATGCTTCCAATTTTGACAAAGAACCATCCACCAAGGCTCTCTCCGGGCGCTGCAGTACTTGTGATCTCCTGGATTGCTGGTCGTTGTGTTGCTTTCGTCTGAATGACTTGGAGTTCGTCGACATAGGCAGTGGAGTCACCAACAACGCTGATTATCTGTACGGCAGAGATAGGCTCCTTGGCGCTTGGAGCGCCCATAACAAGTGTGTCTCCTTCCACGTCTACGCTACTTCCAAGCGCGTCGCCGACAGCGTATGGAGATGAGCGCAGTCCAAACGAGGCTGAGTACAGCACATCGAAGTGGTTGGTTGCCACCAGCGTCGCTGATCCGATCGTTGTCTGATACATAATAACATAGTCGAAGCCGAGACGATTAACGAGCAAATCGGTGAATGCAACCTTGCCAAACGTGATCACTTTTGACGTTTCACCGAGCAACATTCCTCCAGGAGGATTGAGATGTAAATCTACAGCCTGTACTGGCGGCGTATTGACCATATCGACAGTGCACGTCAGGATTTTGGCGCCGTGGAGCACAACTGCGGTAGCGTTAGCGTAGTCCAGATCTTTCGAAGTGTCTCCAGTTTTGATCAGGTACTCAAAACGTAATTTTGTGCCTGGTGATCCACTCACGTAGCTACCGTAACGAATGATAGTTGTCATGGCATCAATGGGACTTGGTTGGAACATCACCTGTGGGAGCTTGCCCGAGCCAGCGGCAGGATAAACGGCGACGCACGCATCGAACTCAAGTTCCAGCACCACCTTGTCGTTGTATCCGTACACTCCGTCTGGACTTAAGAACCGTATCGCCGTAATGGTCGGTTTTCGTCCATTGATGAGCAGGTTCTTGTTGAAGCTCAACGAGTTCTGCGTTTGGGGATACGGTAAGTCGACGTTCGCCTCGGTTGTCGGGATCGTTGACGAATGAAAAATAAAATCGGTCGCCGCACTGGTATCGAGTGAGTGGTGATCGATATATTCGAGGTCCGTAGTATAGTCGCCCTCAGCAACAACGTATCGAAACGTCAAGGTAGTCGTGCCACTGCCTTCAAAGTATGTCGCCTTTCGAGAGTAGGTGCCAAGATCCAGCCATAAGAATGGGGCGCCTTTCACGACAACGTGTTGAGAGAACGAAACCAGGATCAAAATGGCATCTCCACATCGATAGGTACCATCGGCTGCTGTGGACGTAACCGAAAGCACTGAAGGGATTTTTCGTGTGTCCACATTCAACACCCCAAGTCCAAGACGGGTCCCAAGTGGTTCTGGATCGGGCAATGTCAAGAGTGCGTCCGTTTTCGGGGTCGTGGAGAACCGCTTGATGGCACATTGACCATTGTTGAGTGTGAGAGAATCTTCGTCGACATACGTTAGATCATCTTGCACGTCACCCTCTTGTACTGTGTACTTAAAATGCAGGAGCTTTTGGTCGCCTTGATAGAAGCCGATACATAGCACCGGTCGACCGAGCGGTATTGTGTTGAGGATGAGTAGTGGTGCCTTCTCCGGGTAGGCACTTGTTGGTGGATCAATGAACACATCTTGACTCATCTCGACGATGATATCAATAACGTCACCCACAACAAACGATCCACCATTTATGGTTGATGCTGGGGTCAGCGCATAAACGGCGACTACCTCTGGTGGATCTGTGCTGATGACGATATCACTTGGGACCAGGTTGATGTTCGCAAGGGATAAGTCCGCCTGTTCGCCGTTGTTGTTCATGATTGAGCAAGCAGGAAGGTCGCATATCAATGATGCATCATCGAACTTATCCAACTGGGCTGCTGATTCTCCGTCATGCACGATGTGCATAAAAACGAGAGTCCGAGCTTCGACACTGATAAATGGGACGGACACGCCACTGTTAAGCTTGAGCATCGGTTGGTTGTCGACTTTTACTTCATCTGAGAACGTGACCATGAAGGAGATGACTTGATTGGAGCCATAATCTCCAGAGGGCACATCAGTTGTCAAGCTGATCACGTTCGTGACGTGCCCTAACGATTGATCGACAATGACCGGTGGATTTGCGAGTGAGAGTGTTGGAGCAGGGAGTTTCAAATCCGCATCCATGACGGGATTTGCTGACAACTTGCGAATTGTGCCGCCGTTTGTATTTAGTGAATCCGTGCCTCCATAATCCAGTCCTGCAGAGGCCCTGTCACCGAGCTGGACCGTGTACTTGAACAGCAACGCAAGCGAGTTGGACCCTGACACATAGTATGCATGGCGACCGTTGTCTCCGACAGATACAGCCAATGACGGCACGCCTACAGCTGTGTTCACACTTACGCGAGTAGAGAAGCTGATGGAGATCGTAACTACGTCGTCGCGTTTCACTGTCGTCCCCGGCGCTGGATCGACAATTGAAATGGCCGTTATAGTTGCTGGCAGCGCGTCAATAAGAATGTTGGCGTTGTCACTCAAAGCCTTTTGCGCAAGCGTGACCGCAGCAAGAGAGATATCAGCAATGGCAGGCCCAGACCCGCTCTTCAGCAGCCGGGAAATGGTTCCACCGTTCAAATCAAGTGCGTTATCGTCGCGATAATTGAGAAAGGCGTTTCCGGTTGCACTGTGTGAGTCGTAAGCTGATACAGTGTACGTGAAGACGAGATCCCTCGTTCCATCGCCAGCTCTGTACCCAGCTGGACGCTTGATACTACCGGTCTCGAGATACAAGCGCGGAAACCCATCAACGCGAACCGGCTTCGTGAACGTCACGACGATATCAATGCTGTCCCCCGGAGTGTATACTCTGTTCCCGGTGCCGCATGTAACCCCAATGGTTGGATCAATGAGCGGGGTTGCCGTGTCAATCGTGATTGTGTTCATAGAGCCGAGATTCTTGGGTGCTACTGCCATCGTGGCTACGACATCGGTGGTTGGTCGCGTGGAATGACGCTTGATGTACATCCCCGTTGCAAGTATGATGTTGGAAGTCACGTCTAACACAGTTGTGCCTGTGGAGTCACCGTTTTCCACGACATACCGGAACACCAACGTATCGGTATTGTTTCCTCGAACAAATACAGCATCTCGTCGAAGAGCAAAATTTCCTAGAGTCGCAAGAGCTATGGGCAAAATGGGATTTCCGTATACGGTGACAGGAGTTGAGTATAGAACTTGAATCTCAATCTCTTCGCCAGCACCGTAATCACCATTGCCAGGGGAGGCGCAAGATACGGACACGATTCCAGGAGCTGTCGTGTCAATAGCAACATCGCTCGTTCCTGATAGTGAGCTTGAAGACCCTGGAGTGGGGAGCGCCAAAGATGGTGTACGACCGTTTCGATCTACAATGCTTCCGCCGCTGAGGCTAAGAGCAGTTGTCGAGATGTAATCCAAGTCCGTTGTTGCGTCTGTCATCTTCACATAGTACTGGAATACAATCTTCGTCGACCACGCATTCACTGTATAGCACTCTGCAACACCATTTGGTCCTCCAGTGGTTGAAGAAGCCAGGGAGAGTGTCGGTAAGCCCGTGGCAATAACTTCGTCTGAGAACGTCACCTGAATGGATAGCAGCATGCCAACACCGTACGGAGGTAGATACCCCGGCGTCGGTAGTGCACTTATCTCTACGACAGTGACTTGCGGTGCAGCCGATGTGTCGACTATTATGCTGGATGCAATGGCCGCGCTCGGCACCATTGAAGCAAACACGCTCCCTGACATTATGGACGACACGATATTACCACCCGAGTCGCGAAGTTCGAGATAGGGTTGAATCTCGTTTGGCTGGCCATCCAGCACGCCGTCTGAAATGTTTTGCCTCAGGAAAAGGTTGACGGCACGTCCAACAATGATGTTGAATGGACTGGACAGCTTCTCAATTGTCGTTTTCGTCCATATTGGTCGTGAGGGTTCCTTCGTATACAAAGTAAACAGCAACGTGTAGTCATTCCCGGCTTTGTCGATACGCAGACCTCGAAAGATTGCAATTCCTCCGCGGACACTTGCCCGTAACGACTCACTTGGCGAAAGCACTCCACCCGAGGGATTCGACGCAATCGACACTCGGACAATGCTCGAGCTGTCAGCTTCAAGCGTGTTACCTCCAGCGTCGATCATTTTGACGACTGGCTGGATACCAAACGCCTTACCGCCTACCGAGTCCGTTGTTGTGGCCAACAGCACAAGACTGTTACAAACGCCGGCCGCCACGGTGAACGGATTGGTATCGACGATCGAACCGCCTTCGAGCACGAGATCAGTTGTGTAACGCAGATAGTACGGGGAACCAGCAACATCGATGTACAACCCGAGAAACTTGGCCAGCCCGGCATACACATTTGTGGTCAACGAGTCCGCAGGAAGCAGCTGCCCACCGACAGGATTCTTGAGAATCTTGAGCGTCACTGTCCCACTATGGAGTGTTGGCACGGTGTTACCACCTCGATCCACAATCGCAGCTACGGGCTGCGGGCGGAACGGCGTGCCGCCAAACGCAGTACTGATATCGGTGACGATCGCGATCTTGTAGGGCTCCCCGACCACAATGTCAAATGCCGCGGTCTCGGTCCGTACGCCGTGGAACATGGAGAACAGCTTGATCGTGTAGCCGACACCTGCGGGATTGATATACAAGTCGGAGAACCGCGCGATGCCATTCACAAACGCCGCCGAATTGGTCACGGGCTCGACCAGCGCGAAGCGAGATGGGGACGAGCCGATCTGAGCGCGCACGACGCCGTCGCTGACGGTCGTGAGGATGTTGCCGTCGTCGTCGGTGAGCGCGACGACCGGCTGCAGCTGCAATAGCTCGCCCGCAATCGACGTGATGGGTTGCACGAGTACCGAAAGCATCTTGCCAGCGATAGGCGCAATCACTAGGCTCCATAGTACGCACAGCAGTGCCGCGACATGCAAGAGCCGTCGATGGGTGGCCCTCGCACGGCGTCGTATTCGTCGTTGTTGCGTCGGCTTCATTGGGTGTGCGTCGTGAAAATGGGGCTACGTGGTGTGCAGCTGAATACGCCTTTGAATGGTGGTACTCACAGATGCGCTGGACGTGTCTGTCGCGAGTAAAGGATGGCGTCGCGGTCGTGGATGGTGACTTGTAGCCGTGGGTTTCCTTCGGTGATTTCCTTCCACGTGATGGTGGATACGCAGTGTGGTACACACCAACCAAACCGTGTCGTTTCAGGATCGAGTGGTACAGTGTACCACTGCACCCCCTCAAGTTGAAGCAACCTCCACCCGGCACCGCACGCAACGAAATCGACTGGATCTCAGCCGTTCATCAGAACCAAAGCAAGACGAGGGAGATGCCCTATGGTGTGTATAGTTATGAGGAGTGTGGGGAACGGGAGGAGCAACACGAGGAGAACGAAGCACCCCTCGTGGCTCGGACTTTCTTGTGGAAACGAGTCTAGTTGAAGAGCATCGAGACCGACTTCTTGCCGTGGATGTTGGTGATCGCCTGCGCGACCAGCGGGGCAATGTCGAGCTGCACGATCTTTTCGTTGCCCTGGCAGCTTTCGGGCAGCGGCGTCGTGTTCACGACCACGACCTCCTTCAGTGCCGACTTCTTGATGCGCTCGCTCGCGGCGCCGTTGAACAGCCCGTGCGAGGCAAACGCGTACACATTGCGCGCACCGTGGTCGACGAGGTGCTGCGCGGCCTTGCACAGCGTACCGGCCGTGTCAATCATATCGTCGACGATGATACAGTCCGAGCCCTCGACATTACCGACGAGATCCATGCGGTCAATCTCGTTCGCCTTGATACGCTGCTTGATGATCATCGCCAAGCCAGTGTTGGGCAGGCCGTGCTTGCTCACGAGCCATTCGCGGAACTTCTTGGCACGCGCAACACCACCGGCGTCCGGCGACACGATCACAGGGTTCACAAGCTCGTGCGTACCAAAATACGTGACACCGACAAGACCGCCGTCCAGGTTGTCGACCGGCACACGCGGACCGAAAAAGCCCTGAATTTGGCCACAGTGCAGATCCACGGCGATCACGCGGTCGACGCCCATGGCCTCAAGAAGACGCGCGACATCAGCAGCCGAGATCGGCACGCGCGCCGCCATCTTGCGGTCCTGACGCGCGTACCCGTAGTACGGAATCACGGCTGTGATGCGACGAGCCGACGCGCGACGCATCGTGCTCACCATGAGCAGTAGCTCCATGAGGTTCTCGTTCACGGGCACACACGTGGGCTGCACAATGTACACGTCCTTCCCACGCACGTTCTCGTGGACCATCACGTTCACCTCGCCGTCCGCGAAGCGCTCGACCGTGATCTTGCCGAGTGGCACGCCCACGAGGTTCGCGACATTCGTAGCGAGGTCCTTGTTGGCGTTGCCGCTGAAGATCTTGAGGCCGTTGATCTTGGGCTGCTTGGAGACGGGCGCCGGGCGCGGCAGCACATTCTCCTCGAGAAACGCCGGGCGGCTCGACTGGTTGCCGAGCGCGAGGCCCGTGGCCATGCAGCCAAGCGCCGCGACGGTCGTGGAGAGCGGACGCGTGCGGCCGATGAGCTGACGGAACATACTGGACGCTGTGGATGCGTGGAGGAAGAGGAGAGGAGGGGGAGGGAGGGAGACGAGCGAGGAGATCCGCTGGTCGAGTGGACGCACCGTGCGCTTTCAGCTGTGGACGGAGCAGTGCAGGACAGCAACAACGGCCTCACCACCGTCAGTCCTGTGACTGGTGGCGTGTATGGGGTGCTTACAGTGAACCTCGGAAGAGTGACGTATCGCGTTTCCCGACTTCAAACTGAACCAACCGCCAATGGACCAATCACCGCGCGGATCGCATTAGAAACCGAGTTTACACCCTCCACAGCTGTACCGCATAATCACGTTTTGATCTTCTGTATCTAACGGCAAAATCGGGTTTTGGTAGTAATAAATTACAGTAATTTTTAGCTCGATCGTACTTTCAAGGATCACTACGGTGTAACACTTTCCCGCCCTTCTGTCGGGAAATCCGCGAATTTCAACGGGCAAGACCCACCCGGCAAATGGATCCGCACGAGACGCCGCGCCCCGCGGCGCGTTATGACAGCGCTGCCGCGATGTACGGCATCACGACGGAGGAGGAAAGACGTCTTTTGGCGACGCCCGCGACCAGCGTCAGCGGAAGCTCCGGAGGTGCGTCGTGGGGATAGAAAGAGGGATGGAAAGATACACTAATCCTCACAGGACGGATCTGATGTTGCGTACCAGGCTACACGTTTATGGGCACTCCCTCGGCCTTTGGAGGTGTGGATCCGCTCACCCCTGAGTCGCGCGCGGAGCTGCTCAAGGCCGGCATCTCGGTGGACACGACGCCCCGGCCGCCGCCGATCGTTACCCAGTCGGCAGCCAAGGCCACGACCCCGGTGGATGCCGACGGCACGCCACTCTCGCCGCACAAGGCGTTGATGCACTCGCTCAGCTCACTCACG
>JAADVY010000204.1:0-24134 GCA_023336035.1 Pythium plurisporium
CGCCCACCTTGTGCTTGACCCCGTCGATCTCGTTCGCAAACTTGACCACCTCGCGGAACTGCTCGGGCGACGACATGGACTGCTCGGCGGCCGCGCCATTCGCAAAGTAAAACGCAAAATTCTCTTGCAAGTCACGCAGATCGCCAATGCGCTCGTGGTGCTCGCGTGCGAGCGTCTCACTGTAGCGGCTCGTCTTCTTCCCCGTGGTCTTCAAGTGGCGTTCGTGCTGGTCTTCTCGAGTGCGTGGAGTCGATTCATGAGCTCGTCATGCAGCTTGCTTCTCTCGAATCTCGGTCTGGAGAACACCGGCGGGCAGCCTCTACGATAGTCAGCACCTTGGATTTCAGCTCGATTCGCTCGCGCAGCAGCTACACGCAGTTAACTGCGTCTCTTATACCGCTACTACACGGTAGCTGGTGACGGTCACTGCCTCGATGTTATCGAGCGAGTCGAGTGAGAGGCGGCCAGGCTTCATGGGCAGTCAACTGGTCCCGACACGGCGCTTGCCGCCGCCCAATACGTTCGATGGCCAACGTGACGAAGGAAATTACCGACGAGCAACTAGCCTCTTCTGAATGCTGCCGCTTTGTTATCTGTTGGGAAGACATGGCTCCTTCTCCGGCAGACGCCCCTTGGGCTTCGACAAAACGCAGAGCAAGATCTTTTACGGGTGTCGAACCGACCGGAAATCGACGCAACCGGATCCACGTGGGGGCTTGTTTGCCGGAGACACCACGTACGCTTATCCCATCCGGTCTGCACGTTCGACGAGCTACCTAACAGGCACAGGAGCTGTGCAGCGAACGTACGCAGACGCGTTCGTCTCGGGGGCGCGCAATTCGGGTCCGGATCCGTCGATCATGCGCCACTCGCTGGATATGGAAGTGGACCCGGAGCGTGTCGAGCTGCTGCTCGCACTCGGCGATAAGTATCGTGGACGAAGGATGTTAGTGACTCAATTTGCGTTTGACTTAAATGACGCGAATACAGTATCCGCTTTCACTCTTAGTGTAGCCAATCTAGTCCCCTGTGACATTGAGATGGCTTCTAATTCACCACTGAACCAACCTGATACTGTATGACATAATATATTATATCAGCAGGCCTTTTGAGTATAGGAACAAGTTCCTAATGACTTCCTAGTCTGAGGTCAAATAGGAGTTTTGAGAACCCAGGATTAGATCTCAGTCATTTCCCAGTCAACCATTGACCAAAAGTCCCAGTCTACGCCTGAAAGCAAACTCGACCATGAGGACCCCAAAGTCGATGAAATTGATTGCTATGCGTGGAGCGATGCTCTTTTTTCGCTCCAATCCTCACAACATCCAAATTTTTCTCACATGCCCAAACCACGCATGGCTCATTTCCACAGAAAATCGGGACATTTAGACTGATACATGTCCAGTACGCTCGTCACGATTCGAAGCGCTCGACCAAAGTAGCAAGCTTACAGGAAGCCGAGCATCTTCAGCGAGGCTTCGATGGTTAACACGAGCAAGCCGAAAGAACCAACATGACCTGGAGCCATGACATGCGAGGTGAGCAACTATCTTCCAGAACAATGAACAGTATTAATTGCAGCTCGAACGTACCGAAGAAACCACGTTGGCGCCTGGTTGGGTCACCTGACGCGTAGCCCTGCACGTAGGCAAGAAAGCCGACTAGGCGGATGCCACCGAAGATCGCAGCTGAGAGCGGGCGGTATATGCTTCAACCCAAAAAGAGACTTAAGTAGAGGTCATACAATCTCCACAAGTGCATATCCACCTACGCCGAGATCAAAAGCAGTCCGTAGAACATCGGGATATTCTCAAGCACGTTCTGGTGCGCACGCTGCACGCAGTTGAACGTCTTGGCGTTCTTGTCGCTTTGCTCCGCGTACATCTTCACATCCAACAAGCCTCAGGTATCGTTGTCGCGCCCACTGGAAGCTCCTTACTATCCAAGCCACCGACTCACCTGCGGGTACGCGATGCCGTACTTCTTACGGGCAGCGCTGACCTTGTGGGCGGCCCACAGGTTGACGAAGGTCGCACCCACCACGACGAGAGGAATGAGTCCGTGGAACTGCTGCACAGCGACGGCGGACATGGCGTTCTTGGATTTTAACACTCGAGAGCTTGGAGGCAAATTGGTGAATGCTGTATGCGTTCATTGGGTATCGAACTGCACACGGACAACGAGTTTTGGTGCCGAACGATGCTGCCTCGGTCAAGGAGGGCAGGGAGAACGGTGACGGTACAGTAGCTAGCTCAAGCGGAGAATGAGGTACAACTGTAACAGTCTATGTGAGACTTCCTCTCGATGTTATTTGATATAGGAATGGAAGACCTTGCCGCATAGTATGCTGATCTTGTAAACCCATACCCCCCGGAGAAGATCCAAGGTTGGAGGACGTCGTGACGTTGTGATTGGCCCTGGTCCAACAGGATCAACAACCAACACTCTGCTTCAACCATAAATCCTGCAGCATTTGCTCAACCATGGGTGAAGCAGAGTGTTAGGTATTGATGTCCAGCTTTGGGGAGCATTCAATGTTCCCCATAGCTGTACAGTATGTACAACGGATCCCATCGCTTCTTGTCCACGTGTATAATTCGCTCTCTGCTGGCTATGCGGTGCGGTTGCTCGTGGGCGATGAGCCACAGCTCATCGCATCGCAGCCGCGGTACAGTAGTTCGCACATCCCAGAAAACCGTTACCGGTACCGGTACATGAAAAGCTATGAATGACTTGCGCATGGCTACACCCGCCACCCCCATCTTGGCATCGAAGACCGACCACGAGGCGGGAGAAAAATGCCTCCAGCAAACGTGGCGGCGACCACGTGAGTGTATCGAAATGTGCACCGCCGCTGCGTGTATGATAAATATCGGATTGTGCTCGTGTGAACTGACCGTCTAGGTCCACGGTGAAGAAGCTTGCGCGTTACTGCTGTCAGGAGTGCGGCGCGAAGGAGCTTTATCTCTATTGCTGGGTAACTAGTAGATGCTCGGCCATAAGGAACCACAATTCCCACCATATTGACGGAGTATTGATTGCCACAGAAAGGATGCCGACACGTCCAGAACCTCAAGGTCCAACACGAAGGGATGACGTGTAGTGCGGTTCGTGCTGACTACATGAATGCCGTGCAGACGTTCTACAGTGAGACAAAATCGATATGCCAGGAGCTTGACACGCTCAAAGAGACGATCTACGCGCAAGAATTGCGTCTGAGAAATGCGGAAGTGCTACTGGTGGGTGCAAACTCGTGTGGAGTATCACAATTACTATATCTTCAACTGATATGCTTTCTTGTGTGTCGTGATGAACAGAAGGAGAAACAACAGAGTCTCGACGTACTTATGGCAGAGGTCAAGCGACTGCCACAACTGCGGTCACTGCAGCATGACAAGACGAAGCCAACGAAGACAGACACGTTTCCACGCACAGCTCTCCCGTCAGGGCTACCAGCATGGACCACGGCCGCCGTGACGCTGTTAATCGAAACGTATGATTCGGATCAGGACGGTCGCTTGGATCGCAAAGATCTCGACATTCTGACAGTACGCAGATTGGACAGCACATACATTGACGGACGTGGCATTAACCGCTTCTGTTCTCCAGCAAACCATTGGGAAGACCCATCCATCCTTTGATGCGATCGTGTGGCTGGACCAAGTGAGCAAACAGTGGGCAGACGTGGATTCCATTGTCGCTTACTATGGACACGTCGGTGCTAGTCAGCTCAGCAATGATCTTCAGGCTGCAGGCGTACAGTTCGGTGAGAAAGGTTTTCGGGAGAACCCGTTGTACTTCTCATTGCTCATCGCAATGTTCGGAATAGGAGCCACTGCAGCGATCGCCCTCGGCGTCGCACAAACGATCGATTCGCTGCATCGATTTTCTCAGCAGGCGAAAGACCTGGATCAGGAGGTGACGACGTTGAAGAGCGAGATCAACGAAAAATCGGTTTGGCTGTTTGATTTTACAAAAGTACTTTTCGTTTGGAAGGATCTGATTTTGTATTACGCAGCGCACGACAACACGGCTGCGTGAAGGGTTCGCCGAGGCGAAATTGGCATTGGACGGAAAAGACACAGAGATCCAGCGTGTCCATCAGCACCGAACGCACGTAGACAAAGAGCTACAGTCCACCAAGGACCAAAGTGAGCGTGGCATCGAGGCGTACACTACAACAATTGGTACTGACACTTTCTGTTGTAGTGACGACGCTTTCGATACAGTTGAAGCAGTTGACAGGCGACCTCACGGCGCGAAATACTGCGATCCATGATCTGCGTGCGCTAGTGGAAGAGTACGTCTCACAGAGAGCCCGCTGCTCCGTGTCAGTCATTTGTTTACGAAGTAGTTCCTGTACTGCTACAGCCAAGTTCACGAAAAGGAAAAGTGGCAGCGCTATTGCTGGGAGCTCGAGGAGCGATTGTATGAGGCAGTCCACACGAGCCACGCGAAAGAGGTATGTCTCTTAAGTCACCAAGAGTCATTGAAGCAATCGCTGATAATATTTTTGTTGTGAAGCGGGATTTGTGGAAGACGCGAGATGCCAAGAAAGAAGAGACGCGAAAGAATATGCTACTGTACATGGACCGTGGGATGGGAAAGAAGCACTTTCGCGATGGGGAGACAAAGGGCCCCCTAGACGAGATGCGAGACGTGTCTGTGGCCTCTGAGGCTGCTCAGACTGACAGCTCGTGCTGCAGTGACCCAGACACCGGCACAGATATCAACACTGGCCCCGAGACAATTGAAGCTTGACGCGAGTGCTCTTCAAACCAACATAAAATCAGAAATTGAATTACAGCCGTGGCTGTGAGTGTTGCCTGTCGCTGCTGTTTCCTGACGAGCTGTTCCCGTTCTGGTTCGATGATCCGTTGGTCGTCGTCGATGAGCCCGAGTCGCCCTGAGTCTCCTGAGCATCCAGTGGTGTTCGCCGGCCGATGGGAGTCATGGAGAGTTGGAACGAAACGCTTTGAGTAGTAGACGACAACACCACTGGTGCCGAGAGCGACGAGGAAGTCGATGACGGCGCCGGGGACGCCGACGACGCGCTGCTGCTCAGTCGCACGTCATCGAGTGGGCGGGTCGATGGCGATTTTTGCAACGCCAAAATCGACGGACCGACGGGCCAGCACGCTTGGGGGGTCGCTGGCTCAGTTGCTGGCTGCCAGTGCGGAAGCTCCAGCGGCGTCATGCGGAAGCTCGGATCGGGACAAAGCAGTGCGTCTATCCGATCCAGCAAAGCAACTTCTACATCGGCTCTGTGTATAACATAAGCTTGTGAAAGGATGCCACGGTTCCAAGATCGGGGTAAATGAACGTACAGTATCTGGCGGGACTGTGAGCGCGAGGCGTTGAACGGCGCGAGCTCTCGAGCACTGAGCACATTACTCTCAATGCACTGAGCGAGCGGGTACTACAGTAATAGACCACACGCACGTCAGTCATGTCGAGAAGATCACCCACCACAGAAACAAGAACCGACACGAAGCCGTGCGAGTTGGTCCACGCAGGTCTGGAGGCGCTGCACCAACGTCGCCACGGTCTGCGAGTTCTCCATCGACGCCTGGCCTGTCCAAACACCGAAGTATAAGTGCAGAGCTGCTGTCAACACAAAGCACATCCCCATCGGATACTTAGGAGCACGAGCAGCGTCGTCGAGAGCGACGCGACCGTGGAGCCCGTGTTCGCCTCGGCGGCCGCGAGCGAGCGTATCAGCTGCGCGCGGTCCTGGAGCTGCTCGAACGTGCAGGCGACCACGGCGTCCATCTCGATCGCGAGCCGCGCGACGTCGAGCAGCAGCGTCGCCTCCGTCGCACTGTGGGTCGCGTGGCAAGCCATAAAGTCCCGCGGCACCGCGAGCAACGCCTCGAACGATGGCGTTTGGGTGGTTGCGACCACCGCAGTTGAGGTGATCACGGGGGGGCCATCGCCGCTGCTGCTGCCGCTGGTGGGGAGAACGCTGTTGCTGCTGCTGCCGCTGAGCCCCGCCGCGTAGGGCGACTGCGAGGGCGTCCTCTCGAGGAACGCGCCGCTCTCGTCGAAGTGGGCAACCTCCACCAGCTCCTGCAGCATTGCGAGTGCGACGAAGCAAAGGGCAATGGATACTGTATTTTAGCCAATCAGGACAGTGGGTAATGGTACTTGAAGTGTGAAGCAGTCAGCAATTGACGTCTCCAGCCTCCTTGAAAGGACGGCAGCGTGCCACGCTGCACGGCGGGAGGGGGACGTCGTCGTGGGCATCGCGTGTGGTGCACTGGTGCATACCAGACCGTGCTCCAGATCTCTAGTGAGCTGGTGGAGCGAGACACGAAAGCGTGAGCACACGCTCGATACGCAGCGACCGACGAAAGGAATCATATTCGGAATTGACAGTGTCTAGACCACGATTATTAACAGCGACAGCCACACCGCACTTGCTAGGATGAATGCGCTCAAATGCCCTTCTCGTAGCTGAAACGCTCGATGCGGTTGCCCTGCTTGTCCGTGAGGTGGTGGAACGCCGCCTCGACCTGATTGGCGTCGATCGAGCCCGTCTGCGGGAACAGCGCGACGGCGGCGGGGAACGCACCCCACAGACACAGCGTCACGACCGCTACAACATTCCCAGTGAGACATTAGACGCATTCTTCTAACCGTGTACCATTGCATGAGCAGGAGGCGTACTCAGTTCGGTGAGTAGACGCGGGTATCGCGACGTGGGCATCATGCGAGCTTTGGCCATGCCTTCCATGATGTACGGTGGGAGAAGAAGAACTAGCGCAAACACGGCGGCAAAAATCAGTGAGAGCGATGCCTGCGCTGCGACGAGGACCATGACGTACTCGGCATCGGGAGAGCGACACGCGTGAGTGCGACCTGACCGAGCGACTGGCGACCAGCAGCGACAGAACGGCCACGCACTTCACCTTCATCGTCGATGATGTCGATTCCCTCGCTGTTGGATGGTGATACCACAATGCGCATAATGAGTCAGTCGAATGCAGGGCAACGTACAGCGGTGTGGAATCACACGTACATGGCCTCGTTAAATCGCATGGAGACGGCGTTGAAGGCACCGGCACTGGCGACGGCAACAAAAGGCACTGTCTGCAATGGTTACGTGAGCCAATCCGTATTAGATACACGAATCACTCAGGTGTGTCATGAAGAATAGACGGTACCTTGCGAAGCGCACCACGCACACCAGGCGAAAGCGACTTGGCGCCTTCGACGAGCTTGCCCAGACCGACAGCGAGCGTGCAGGATACGAACGAGGCCGTCCCATACGATTCTACAAAGCCAGAACAACGTCAGCAACGCCACATCAAATCTTCAATTCGTGTGAGTTGTCGCGTACTGAGGATCGTGGAGGTCTCCTGTTCACCGCTCGCGTTGCGGTTGGCGTAATTGAACCCGGCGTTGTAGGACTGGTTGACCCACTGCCAAAACACCGTGTTGAAGAGCTGCCAGACAGATACGTGAAGCACAGTTAGTCGCTCCAAGCTCTGAATAGAAGTAGTGCCTTTGTCGTATCCACGCACGGTCGGCGGAGCGAGCAGCATGCCGGCACAGATCGGGATGTTCACGGGCACAAACGACGCCATTCGGAACGCCGCGGGCACGATCTCTCCCGTCTGTGGGTGGATTGTCGACTCGTATACTAGACGTCGCATTCGCACCGGTGAGTTCCCATTCCCCATAGCGCCACTAGTTTATCCTCTTCGGCTGAAACCGTACCGCGTCGCGTGTTCCAGAGCTCCTCGTCCGTTAGATCACCTCGAGCGATGCGTCCCGCACGAAAGTCATCCAGTGTCTTGCGCGCGGCCTCGATCTCGTCCGTCGTGAGCAGCAGCGTCCTGAGTCCAGCACACAGGAGTAGATGAGACCAAGATTCGTCAGCGAGGAGCGACAGAGCCGCTGTTGCGGCTACCTGGGATCCGTGAGCTCGACGAACTTGCGCCAGCGACCGTAGTAGGTCGACTGGTCGTAGCGAGGCTCGTCTACAAGTTCATATGGGGGCGTTAGCTAGTCGACAGGATGCCCCTGGCGGTAGACACAAGCAACGCACCGATGGAGAATGGGGGCACGGCGTCGCCCATGACGGAGCCTTCGGATTCTTTGTCTCGATGGACGACGCGCCCCAAACACGGTGATGTTCAAAATGCAAGGTGTGGACCACACGTTTCATACTCAACTTCAAGGGAATCGTTGATGTGTCTGTCAGGGTACATGCTGAGGCGCTCAAACCAAAGCTGTAGCCATGTGAGCCCACACCACGAATGCACGATGGTTGCGTCTAATCATGTGAGCCCACACCACGAATGCAGGATGGTTGCGTCTAATCAGTGTATTGGGACCTGTTCACAGACTGTTCCTCAAGTAATGTGTACACACTCTAGTCATCACGCTGCAGCGTGAAGCCTGTGCCCAACTTGATCTGACGAAGTTCCGCCAGCACCTGGTCTCCGGAAAGAGTGGCAGGGTACTTGGCCACCGCTTCGGGCGTCGCGAAACGACCCAACGGCTCGAGCGTACCGTCCGACGCCGTGTGCGAAAACAGCGTCGACGACACGCGCCACAGGCTCTTGCCAGCAGCCTTGCGTTCCTCAATCGTCTTGAGCGTCGCCTCCGAGATGATCACCTCGTGGAAGCCGGCAACGATGTGGCCACCCGTGAGGTACTCGATCTGCTTACCCGCCTGCACGAGCAAGCAGCCGTCCGGGATCTTGACCGGTGTGCGCGTGCCGTCGCGAAGCCAAACGTACAGACCAGGGAAGCGCGACTTGCCGTGGATCGTCAGGAGGTTGAGGTCTATACACCGACAGACAAAACCATGAGCAAATAGCACGCATGCTACCAGCAATCCATGAGACGCGAGACGCACCGTAGTGGTAACCTGCGAGCACGTCGTTCAGCTGGTTAAAGCGACCAAAGTTGCTGCCCGTCGGTGCCAAGAGGTGCGGCGCATTCTCGAGGCGCTTGCTGAGCGATTCCTTCTCGAGACCGAGGCCGACCTCCGCCATCTCCACCAGGTCCTTGATCGCATCGAGCATCTTGTTGCCCCACATGTTCATCGTTTCTTCCCACTCTGGGAAAGCCTTAGGCACGACCGGCTCGGCGTTCAGCTCCGCAAACTTGGTGTTCTACAGGTTCATTCACGCAAGCAATCGATAAGTCTTCCACCATGATCCATCCACTTCAGCCATTCGCATGACACCGTACCTTGGGGCGTTCTCCCATGCGCCAGAAGAAACGGCTCTTCTTGTCGAGCTCTGGAGGACACAGCGTCACCGGCGCGTGCTCCTTCGGGAGCTGCTCGGCACGCGCGCAGTGGTTGCGTGCACGCTCCTTGAACTCGGGCGTGACGCCGACCTGGAAGTGCAGGTCCGGACGCGCATCTTCGACAAAGTCGGTGCTCTCAAAGTAGCGCTCCATCATGTCGATGAACGTGGCGTTGTCGGCCTCGGTCGCACGCGCATCGCGGAGACACAACACGCCGTACTTGTGGAGACACTCGGCGACTTGGTCGCACAGCGCCTTGTCGCCGGTCTGCTTGTACTGCTGGATATCGATCACAGGGAGCTCAATCATGGTCTCTGGTGGGGGCTCGTGTGGTATGTCTGGCGTGTTGGCAAGTGGCCGATGGGAAGAAAGCGCTGGTCAGGTGGCGTCCCGTGGTAGGACGCTGGTGGTGCTCCCTCTTCCGTTCACTCACTCATCACACCACCGGGCTCGCATTCACCGGCAAGGCATTCAGAACCTCTCAAATAACATACGGAGAGCTCTTCGGTGGCTCTTGTCTTTGTTGCGGCCACGCCTTTCTTCTTAAATGAATTACCTTCAATAATCGACATTACGGTGAAACTCGATTAGAGTACATAGTAGAGTCAACGGTTTGCGGTTTGCTACTGTGACTAACGGATCTCAGTGTATCCGGAAATGCCTATTCGGAGTCACTGTGATTTCTGTTGGTATTGCTCCAGCTTGGATCCTTGGTGCAGACCTACAAGTATCTAGTACAGTAGGTATCTACCCTATTGAGGGGTTCACTCTGCTGGTGGATGGTTACAGTTTGAATGATCTCTCGCGTGAGAATTGGGTGACTGTCGTGGTTTTGTCGATGCGAGACCCAGAGACCACGACTCTTGACCCCAGTGGTGGAGTGCTTGACTGAGCTCAACACTCCACGGGAGACTTGAGCAACAATATGTGCAGATGGGTAGCGAATGAGCTTCGTAAGTCACCGTGGATGACATCATGTCGACCAACCTGTCGTCGTCAGCCTCGGTCGCGGCTCATCGCGTAGACCCAGCGTGCCGTATTTGCGGAGACACTCAGCGACTTGGTCGCACAGCTCCCTGTCGCCACTTTGCTTGTACTACGTGAATGTCGATGACAAGCAACTCAATCACGGTGTCGGGTGGAGGCTTGCAGTGGAAGTGGCGTATTGGGAACTGGCTCTGGTGAGCAACAGTGCGGAGAGTATGCAATTTACGCGCTGTGGCCTATATGAAGCGCTGCTATGGAGGTTCTCTGGGGCGACATTTGAACGCCACCCTGGCGTCTATGGTAGTTTGTGACTGTTTTACACCACCGCGGGCTCGGATCACCAATCCTTCTTGTTCGTTGGATTTGCCATCGGACTCGCATTCTCCAAGCTCTTTTTGTCATTTCGCATTCACCACCTCTAACAACACATGTTGTGGAACTGCAATATGCCCATGGCTTTCCCCACAGCCCTTCACTAAAACCTCTAGCAACCATAGCACGAGTAAATTCGATTAGTTTGGGAGCCATAGAGCATGGCTGCGCAAGTTCCCGGGTCAACCGGAGATATCAAAAGAAATTTGGCGGCAACGCAACCTGTCGAACTTAGCCCGTCCAAGCGAACTTAGCGGTGTTCGCCACGTCCGCCAAAGCTGAGCGGAAAATGACGACTTGGAGCACGTTCTACGAGACACCGCCGCAGCGCGCGATCGCGCTGGATGAGTTGGAGAATGCGGCTCTTCTGAGGCTGCGCGTACTGCATATGCTCGCTGTTGTGCCGTCCGCGGACCGTCGCTTCCGCACCGCGCAGGACTTGCCACCGACGATGCGCGGGGCACTGGAACGGCTCGACGGTGACTCGGATCTAGATGCCGTCGCTCACTACGCGCTTCGACTCGCGTTCTGTACGTACGTGTACTGCTCCACTATGCCATTGAAATTAACCCCGGCGATGATTGACTGGCGGGTTATCATAGTGACAGAGATCGACTCGAGTGGCTGGTCGACGGCGAAGCGCGGCTTATGGCGTTTCGCTTGCGAGCACAGTCGGCCCGCGACGTGTTGCGAATATTAGGCGCACGTGTCAAACACTATCGTGTCTATACAAGAAATGAAGTCGTTGGGAAATGCAGTGGAACAAGTTCCCACTGGATCAAGGAGAGCGATCAATCATCTGCGGACGGCTACATCCGAGTGGCATTTGAAGACGCCACGCGGCTGGTTGCAAGAAGATACGTGCTTCTCGATCGCGGGTATTGCTGGCTTCCTGTGCGACTTGCTTATGTGGTCGTCGTGCATGCCTTCACAAAGTCATTGCGGGTTCAATTGATGGCATTGTATCGCTCGTTGCCTACGAAACGACGCGAGATGGAGCGGCTCCGAGACGTGATCGACCATATCTATGCCGAATCCACGATGGTGCAGCAGCTGCCCGCACAACTCGCCACGCGAAGAAGCAGTAGTCTGGTTGTCACGCCGCAAAACGTCGACGCGATTGCCGAGAAGCATTTCCCGTTGTGTATGAAGCATCTCCACCGAAAACTGCGCGAGAACCATCACTTGAAATTCGACGGGCGCGTACAGTATCGCGTTTTCCTCAAGGGTCTCGGCTTTTCCGTCCACGATAGCATACTCTTTTTCCGCAATGAGTTCACGCGCGTCATCCCACCCGCAAAGTTTGATCGGGAGTATGTCTATCACATCCGCCACAGCTACGGACTCGAAGGTTCTCGCAAGGACTACGCTCCGATGGATTGTCAGAAGATCATACTCGGTGGGGCTCCTCGTCATGGCCAGTACCATGGGTGTCCGTTCAAGCACTGGGATGCGAGTACACTGGAGACCGAGTTGCGGCGGATGGGTGTCGTGCCCTCCCACGCTGAAGCAATCGCGCGAAGCGCCAGCCAGGGTCACGCCCAACGAGCCTGTGCGACCCTATTCGAGAGCCTCCATGACCGTCCATACCAGTCTACAGGGTCGATGTCGATCGATGGCGATACCACCGGCCCACAAATGCACCCGAACGAGTGGGTGCTCGCAAGCTTGGATCCGTAAACATCAAAAGCTACTCAAATGGCTACAATCTGACTTCTAACATGTTCAAAAAACATGATAAGAACACCACCGATTACGAGCCCATGTCTCCAGCCACCAGAATTGGCACCATCAACCCGGGCATGATGGACACAGCTGCCGCGATATCCGCTGCTTCGGACGCCCCGACGAACGTGCCGGCGGCTTCAGCAGTCCCGGCGTTGGATAAGAACGTCGACAAGGCGACGTTGCTCGCGATCCTAGAGGAACTGCGGTCCTCTGTCGGTGATGGTACGTCTTACCAGAGGGTACCCTTGAGCTTTGAGAGGAGCATGCATTGATGGGAATTGGTTTGCTTCCCAGATGCCGTCGATAACGCGATCACGAAGGTGTTGAGTGTACCGCTCGACGTCGAGCCGACGAACCGCCGCCCCAAGAAGAAGCAGCGCAAGAACGCGCGGCCGCCGCGCGAGTTCAAGTTTGAGAACTATGCGCAGCGACACGTCGCGATCAAGCTGCTCTACATGGGCGAGAAGTACGACGGCTTTGCGCGCCAGGACCACACGGACGAGACCGTCGAGCACTACATTTTCCGCACGTTGGTGCACACGAAGCTGATCAAGGATATTGCCAGCTGCGAGTACACGCGCTGCGGCCGCACGGACAAGGGCGTCAGTGCATTTGGCCAAGTGATCAGTGTCAAAGTGCGGTCCAACATGCCCGCGAACGCCGAGCTATTGGACGTTGCGTCGATCGACGAGGTCAAGCCCAACCAGGAGTTTCGCGTGAAGATGCCCAACGGCGATATCCGCACGATCAAGGAAATCGACTACCCGATGCATATCACCCGTGCGCTGCCGGCGGATATCCGCGTGTACGCCGTGGTGCCGTCGACGCCAACATTCAGTGCGCGATTCAACTGCGACGCGCGCATGTATCGCTATTTTTTTGTGCGCAAGCAGCTCGACATTGAGAAGATGCGCGTCGCTGCACAAAAGCTCGTGGGCTGCCACGACTACCGCAACTTTTGCCGCATCGACACCAGCAACGAGACTTTTGTACGCGCGATCCGTTCGTTCCAAGTCGTCAAATGCGACGACCACGACGCTGTGGATACGACGCAGCAAATGTTCCGTTTCGAGATCGTGGGCAAGGCGTTCCTGTGGCATCAAGTTCGTTGCATGGCGCAGATACTCTTTATGATCGGCGAGGGCCGCGAAGAACCTGAGGTCGTCGATCGGCTGCTCGACATTGAGGCGACCCCTCGCAAGCCGCAGTACGACATGGCTGCCGATGGACCGCTCTGCCTCCAGGACTGTCTGTTTGAGAATATCGAGTTCGCGTACTCGCCGCTCGCACTCCATCACGTGTACGACGATCTCTACGCGATGTGGGAACAATCAGCGATCAAGACCGCCATGCTGCGAAGCGACCTGGACATGCTCCAGAATTTGCCAGTGGACCCGAAGCTTGTGGTGCATGAGCTCGACCACTTTGCCCCAAAGCTGCAGGAGCTGCTGGAGGAGCGCGGAGCCATGTCGCAGGCAGTCGTGCCTTGGAAGGACGTGCACCCATTGCGGGCGCTGTCGTCCAAGGCGAGATACTTCCCATTGTTTACGCGTAACACTGGCCATTCGGTGCAGGAAGCCAAGAACCAGATGGCCGACCGTAAACGTCGGCGCCTTGAGAGAGAGCAGGATACAAAGGAGAGTGAGGGAACTGCCTCCTCCACGACCATGAGCGTCGAAGACGTGGAGGCGTAGAATGTGGTGGATAAATACGTGTATATAGAGCTATGAAAAAAACTGTCGGGATCGAGTGCAAATATGGAGAATAAGTTATGACGCAAGACGATGGCGTGATTGCCCTGCGCTGCTAAATACGAAGATGGTGTCGACGGCTATGACGCGCATGAAATCTTCAGAGTAGACTTGTTCATGTCGCTTCATACTTCCCAGGAGGAAGGAGTGTGGTGCTGCGACTTGCGAGCTTAAATAGGTACACATGATGCGTGCATGCTTGCTTGGCGGGTGTTTGACGATCATCGGTAGAGCTGGACTGCGACGCACACGAGACGACGACAGCGACAGAAGTACGGCACAGTTCCGCGAAATTTGAGTCCGCTCAAGACTGTGAGGCCGTCGACTGTTCGGCGGAACTGGGTGCGGCTTCGGCCTCGCACTCTTCTTCCTCGATGGCCACTGCGCTCTGGTTGAGGCAGACCACAATGGCACTGACGTTATCTGTTGATCCGATGCTGATTGCGTACGACACGAGCTCTTCACATGCGTGCTGGACTTCGCCGTGGAGCGCGAGCTTGGCACGCACGAAATCGACTACTTGCTGCGGCTCCATCACCTCGAACAGTCCGTCACAGCCCATGACCACAAATTCGTCGTCCTGCTCCAGTTCAAACTCCACGACGTCGGGGACGGCGGTCACGAGATCACCGTTGAATTTTTGCTTGTACTCGCCTCGCGAGGTCTTGAAGTCGTTGTCACCAAAGGCGCGCGAGACACTGAGCAGACCAAAAATGCGTCCCTTGACCACGACGCCCTTCGCCGCAAGAATCCGTTCCTTCTCCGACTCCTCGTCTGGCGAGTGGATGGCACACAATGGCCGAGCGACGCCATTGGTCGAGAGCACGGCCTGCGAGTCGCCGACGCACGCGACAATGGCGTTGCGACCGCGCACCAACATGGCCAGCGCCGTCGAGCCACTCTCCATCTGCTGCTTGAAGATGATATCGTCGGTCACCGCAAAGGCATCCTCGAGGGCGCTCGCCATGTGGCCCATGCGGTCGAGACGATCAAACACGGCCATGTGGAGATGCTTGGCGAGGTGGTCGGCCACTTTGGTCCCGCCGTGGCCGTCGTAGATACCGAAATACCCGACGGTTTCGTCGCCGACGCCGCGCGAAATGCACACCTTGCGATCCTCGTTCAGCTTGCGCATGCCCTTGTCCGAGTACGCGCCGTACGTGATCTGCAACGCCGGGATCCACTGGTCGCCGGGCCCTCGCACGACCTGGGTCCGTTCCGTGTCGCTCGCGGTCGTGGCCGTCGAGAACACACTGCCCGACGCGCTCACGGGACTGCAGAGCGTCGAGGTCTTGTGGCTACGGTTGTGGCTGTGGCTGCTGTGCGGTGCACGGAAAGCCGAGGGCGACACGTGCGCCTGGGACGTCTCTTGGGAGGCCTCGAGTACCATGCCGCGTTCGCCGAAAATGCTAAACACGTCGCGGTGGCCGCTGCCGCTAAGCGGAGGGGATGTCTTGTGTGGAAGCGCGCGCGCCACGCGGGCGGTGGAGCCGCCGACCAATAGTGGTGCGGCGTCGTGCACCGAGGCCGTGCAGTCGCTGGGGCCCATCACGGAGCTGTCGAGCGCATGCCCCGACTGCGTGCAGCCCATGTACCTCGTGGGCGCGAGTGGGGGAATGGGGGTCGAGGCACGGGACGCGGAACGGTTCTGGAGATCATGCATGAGAGGCGAGAACAAAAAAATACGCATTAGTTAGACTCAGATGCCCAAGACGCAGGGAGGTATTGGGATTGTCCGCCAACGTACCCTCGCGTCGCGCACTCCTAAAAACGGTGGTGAGGATGGAGAGGCGATCTGTGTCGAAAATACCTCAGCGCCGTTGGTGCTTGCGTGGGTCACCAAAGGCGAGAGATAAGACCACGAAGACGAGCGTGGGTCGAGCCGTAGTCAAGCGTGCGGTGTAGTAGATCTGTGTCGAGTTGGATTCTGTGCCGACTCAACAATTGGGATTGCGACAGCTCGGGTGTATCGGTGGAGAACAAAAAATACTGCGAGGAGAGAAAACAAGAGAATCCCTGCTCTGTAGGTTCCGCAATTCTCTCGCTGCTGAAGGGGAAATGGGCGGGGGCGATGAGGGGTGTGTGCACGTGTGCACCTGGGTTGGGCCAGAGCGTCCGAGTTGGAAAATGTGCTCGGGTGATCAGTGGTGTGAAGGACTGGGGTTGCTTTTTGCCTGGAAGGACCCGGACGGCGCCTCGCAAGGGGGGATGGACCTCGCCGCTGCGCCCACACAAACAACCAGAGAAGTGCAGGAGGTGTCAACGAAAACCACAACCCGCATCGGCGTGGAGCCCCGTAGCCCTACGCCTATCCGGTGCAGTTGCGGCGTTGAAAAACCGCTGCCGAAAATACAGACACTCCTTATGATTGGCTCGGGGCTTTCTCGCCCCTCGCTTCGGTCTGACTCAATCCACCCAGAAATGCCATTTCCAGGTGTTGGTCAATTGATTCACATTGACGTGTGACCATGCATTGCACCTGCAAATGGAACGAGCCATCCCCCGCGAAAAGACGTGAGTCCTGTCGTTGACAGCAGTGAATCCAGCCGAAACCCCACAAGAACTCGCCTGTCAGCCAGGAGAAGAGAAAAATTAGCAAAAAATCACGCTGCTGGACCAGATCCAGTGACCGACACAAATTGACGGCGGGACGACATTGCTCCGTCACATCCACCCGAAGTGCGAAAATTCCCCAGGCTTCCCTCGTCAGCATGACAGTCCGGCGGCACGAAGTGTCCACCGGACGGCCAGTGATTCCTCACAACGGTGGCGTGTGGTGGCGTGAGGCCATTGGCTTGGTGGGTGCCGCCCGCAACGTCTGCCCCAAGCACCGTTGGGGTCCAATTATGTAGTTGGTGAACTCAGATCGGTGTTGTTCAGTCCGAACTGAACGTTTTCATCTCAACGTGTGGTCTAGTGCTGGCGTGCTGGGCAGCATTCGGTTCGGGAGGCCGTGTCGCGGGTTCTGGTCCGCCCGCATTGGCAGGTGAGCTGCAAGGGCGACAGCGAGTGGGTGCCGTGCGTGTTAGACACTGCGACACACGGGCGCACCAATCGATACAGTCCAACGCACAAGCTGAGCGGTGCAGCCATCTGACTGTCATGTGAACCCGTGAGCAGCAACGCTGCATCATTACAACAGGTCGAAGATCTAAAAAAATGTGTTTATCTCTGATTTTCTAAAAACTAGTTTGGCAACGCAAAAAGACACGTGGCTAAAACAGCCACACAAAACGGGTGGCAAGTGGGGGAGACGGCAGCCGTCCGTCTCGCGTCCTTGAAGTTGATAAGGGGTGCGCTTCGGTGCGTCCGACACGCTTGACGCGCTCGCGTCGTGGCCCGGTGTATGTGCCCACGTGTGTGCCTGGGTTTTGATGGCAACTTCAACACATTTGCGACGTGTGCAATGTCCCCATCGTGTGTGGTCCAGTGGGTGAGGAAGGTCCCGTGTTCCAATGCCGCAATACTCACATGAACTCACTATGGTGGTCGACGGCACCACGGTTCTGGGCAAGGACGGTTAAATCGGGAGAGGGCGAACCTACACTTGCGTCACTCACGTACCGTAGTGTTCTTCTCACTGGCGTGACCTGCGATGGCGAGTGCCCCCAGTCTCTATGATTACATGGACGTCGCATAGCAGGCCCTCAAGTGTACACAGTGGGGCAGTTCGCCGAGCTGCTATATCAGGGTGGGGGCTGAACACGGGGCACATCCGTTACGGCATGGTCGGAATCGACTGTGTGAGTGGCATTCCATTTTCGCGTCGGGCGCTTGCGTCAGTGTGCTTGAAGAACAGAAAACTCCCCCATTTCTGTGTGGAGATGAAGCATCCTGAAGCACGCGTTGTGTGACTGCGCATCCCTCGCGTTCCATCTCGGTTATTTCCATGGACGCCCATCCTCCTCCTGCTGGTCGCAAAACTGGCAATTCGTTCGCAGCCAAAGACGTCTCAGCTGCCACAAGATGCGACATTCATTCTGAGCAGTGTTCTCAGGTACGAGAGTGATTGTCGGTCGAGCAGGTGAACCCTTCTTGGTTCTTCCCGCGCGGACCAAACGTGGGTTGATATCACATTCAGCACGTGATCTCAACCCTGCTTGTGTGTGTGTGGATGCAAACGACCTCCACTCACCTGCCTCTGGTGACGGCGAATGTCTCTTTTGCTGGCTGCACCTGCGCGTTGCAAGTGACGTTCTCGTAGTGAGCCCACTGCATTGAACAGTTCCCATCGTCACATGCAAATCCAGTACAGTAGCTCAGCTGTGACAGCTCCTTCTCGAACCACAAAGATCACGACCATGGTCACCCTGTTCGATGGAAATTTCGCTCGCATCATGGCCAGCTTGTCAACTCATCCCTAGCCTAATCGGCTCGCGTGCCTTCGAATCAGCACTTCAATCTGGTGAAAACCAGACCAAGCTAAACTTTATACAAGATGTGTTTCGTACCTTTGCGACTGTGCACAGTAGACGGAGAGCTCACTCAGTCGAACTTCCTCCTCCAGTCAAATGGGCCGTCCGTTGCGATGCTGCAGGCTGCAGCAGGAAGTGCCAATCATTCCGGCTTTTCCCTTCCAGTTCAGAGAGCCGAGGTCTTGTATAGGAAGCGCGTGTGTGTATGTGTGTTGTCTACGTTCATTTGCTGGTGTCTCGCTGATGAACGTTATACTATTCCATGCTAATACGGAACGTGCGGGCAACGACCCGTGCGCTGACGAGAGCTGGTATTCAAACGATCTCTGAGAGAACCGACCTCGTTACCATAGACTAGCTGCTCGTAATGCTGCAAGCTGAAGCGGTCTCGCTGTCCTCTGTCTCCATGGCACGACGGGGCCGTCCGCCACCATTTTTGGTGCCGGTGCTGTGCTAGAATGAATCCCCACTGATGACGTTTGAGGTTGCGCGGCGCGCGTGCAGTGTGCTCGTGACCATAGAATCATTAGACAGACCAGTCCGCCTTCTTTCTCAATGAATACTACGTAGTATGTCCATAGACACTGTAGCTAATCCTATCTTTATACTCTCACTTGACCGCCGAATTCGTAGTATAGTCTCTAAACACACGACGGTTGCGCGATGGTGGGGACGACCACAGCGGCAGCGACCGCGCCGCTGGCACTGCACCCCTCCAACAAGAAGAAGACGCCAACGCTCGTGGACCGATGGCGTCACCGGCGCAAACCCAAGGAGGTGCGCGCTCAGTTTCTCCACTCGTTGCGGAAGAACGACGCCGATGAGCGACGCAAACTGCAGGAAGAGCTCGTGCGAGTAGGTGGGGGCTAGTCCGACGATCCAATCCGTCGGGAGGAACTAATCGATGCGTGTGGTCGGGGCGGCAGCTCATGCAACAGATCAATGCGCTGCTCGTGAGAGAACGCAAGACAATCCCCGCGTACCAGCGGGTTGGTAATGACTGTGATCGTGGCTTGGTCAATGTTGTCCGCTTACAAACGATACTACCACTGATATAGAAGCATCACCATGAAGATCCACGTAGTGCGTTCTACTACCACATGCTCCGTCGTGTTGGGCTTCCGGAAGTACACGCGCGGTTCGCACCGTGGTTTCTCAAGTCCCAACAGATCCAGCTGAACCGCTGGAGCGCCGTGCTGTTCGCGCGGCTCGAACAGGCGTTCTTCGCGCTGCCCGAGGAGCTCACAACGCTCGAGTCACGCATGCGAGAGCACCAACTCGAGTACGAAAGCATCATGCGGCCACGCGGAGGAGATAATGAGATCACCGGACTGGAGCCACGCCAGCAGAACCAGCTTGTGCTGCAGCGAGCTTTCCGTGAGTGCTCGTTCTTCGAAGAGGACACACGAAAGCGACGTGATGGGCCGAAGAAGCGCGTTCCAGTTCTCAAAGACCGCGATGTAGACGCGACCCAAGAGGAGATTGACAAGCTCGAGATCATTCCAGAGGTGCCGGAGCAGTCCGCGCCGCCTGGCCTCGCCCCTCAAGTGCGTGGGCAACTCGAGAGCCACGGCAAGCACAAGTTTTTCATGTACAATGGACGCTGGAAGGACGGACAGATGCATGGCCCCATGGGCGTGTACACGTTTGCGGACGGCGGGAAGTATCGAGGCGAGTGGAAGCAGAGCAAACCGCACGGTGCCGGAGTTGTGGTCTACCCGAACGGAGTCAAGTATACGGGCCAGTTTGAGAGTGGCAAGTACCACGGCTATGGTGTGATGGAGATTGCGCGAGGCTATCGGTACGAAGGCGATTTCCGCGACGGCATGCGTTGTGGACAAGGGAAGCTTTACTTCTCGGCGAGCGACACCTATTACGAAGGCGAGTTCTACCTGAACAAACGCCATGGGAAGGGCGTCGAGACCAACGCACTCGGATACTCGTACAACGGATACTGGCACGAGAACCGCATGTGTGGACCGGGACGACTGATTCGACCGGACAAGACCGAAGTGTTCAAGCACGAGTGGCCACTCTGTCTGCTTGGGGACGCTATTCGTCTGGTCAAGAATGAGAAGCTCAGTGCTGCCCAGCAGGAAGAAAATTGGTATCGTCAACTGCTACGCGTGCGTGATGATCTGCGTGTCCAGGACTTGCAATACGCTTGGTGGGACAAAGAAGCTGATCGCCTTGAACGCGAAGAGGAGGAGCGCATCACTGGCCTCAAGAAAGCACGCAAGGAGAAACGGGAGGCTGAAGCGGCTGCGAAGAGAGCGTTCCTGGAACAGAAGATGAAAGACCAACAAGAGGTGAGCGAACACAGTGATAATGGTAGGAAAGAGGACGAAGATGATAATGGAGAAGAAGACGAGGAAGACGAAGAAGACGAAGAAGACGAAGAAGACGAAGAGGAAGGCGAAAACGATGAGAACAACGAGGACCACAAAGACGGAAACAATGCGTAACCTATGTACGCCACGGTATCTTGTCTGTTGTGACTACATATTCGTGTGTATTTTTTGCCTTCTCGCTGACAAGGAAGTCCACACACTCCGTATTAGTTTCGGCGCACGTCGGAGCCGCCAAGTTTCTCCAGTTCCTCGTCAATCTCGCGGAGATCCTTGGGTTCAAAGTCAGTGCCACCAACAGGGAACGGCGAGGATGGGGCCGCGCCAGCCAGTGGGTTCGATGAGAAGCCGGCCGAGGCCGACGAGGGCACGACATTGCCAATGGCCGAGATCGGATTCGGCACGTTGGCAAGCGGTGAGCTCTTCACGATCTGCGTGCTAAGCGGGCCCGCGAGCGACACGGCGGCTGACGCAAACGACTGGAGACCAATGTTGACCATACCAGCGACGTCACCAAGCTACTCGAACAAAAGCAGCGTTAGCATGGGTATCCAATGGAGGGGTTCAATTGGAGAGGCAACGCACGTTGCGCGGGAGCTCGCCCAGCGTGATGGTCTCTTCGATGCGACGGTCCAGAAATTTCCACGTCTCCTCAAAGTTGGGCGACTCGTCCGAAAGCAAAAACAGCTCGGTGCTAGCGTAGATGCCCGTGAGCAACGCACGCTTGGTGTACCAGCTCGCGTCGGTCGACTTGTCACCGGCAAAGTACCAAATCTCATCCGAGAGCTGCGCGAGCTTCTTCATGGTCGTCGGAGCGTTCTGTGGCAGTGCACCAAGTGCCATCGCCTGAGGCCACGTGCGCAACACCGGCGCGAGCAGCTCGAGCCGCGTGCGCACGCCAAACTTGAGCCGCTCAGCCACGCTCATGGCCTGCAGCTGCGCCGTGTTCGCGATCAGCGTCTCGCGGGTCTGCTGGAAACATTTGTCCATAAAGAAATCCACGAGCTCGATCGCACCACGCGGCAGCATGCCGTGCGCGACCGACGGATACCCCACGGTCTTGGCACCGGCCGCGAGCGCCTCGACACTCCATCTTCAGACCGAACACACCAACCACTGTCAGAACTGTAACCTCACCATGCTTTAAACAAGACAGACGTACCCGAACTCTGCGACGTGGTGCAGCGCGTTCTCGAGAATGAGCGTCTCCGGATCCGCAAAGGGGTCCTGCTGGGTCTGCTCAGTCGACGCCGTGGTCATCGAGCGAGTGTTCGCACAGGACAAGCCAGTTGGACGGCTCGCCGTTTGGATCGCGTGCTGCGAAATCGCGCGGCTGGTCACGGCCTTGACGGCCGTCAACGGCAAGCGATGTGTCGCACGTGCGGCCTTCTGGAGCCGCGTCACGAGGCGAGTAGCGCGCACCATTTGCATCTCGGTATCTTGGAGGGATCTCCTCGTGTGGTCGACGATGAGGTTCGATTTGGGGTGGTCCCAGGTGAAAGGGATACGAGTACTGTACTACCCGTATTGAATGATATCTACAACCTCAATTGTATAGTTTCTGTGACGTGTGTAAGGAAACTTGGGATCAGTCGGCGTAGATGATCGACCCGGGCGGCACGTGGCCGCGCTCATTGGCGTGGATGTCGCAGAGGCTCGCGACCTCCAGGCGCTTGCCCTGCACGGTGCTGAGCAGCTGCTGCCCGCGGAATGTGCTCGCTGTTGCACTGTGGTGCTTGCGGACACTTGGCGTCGGATTAGTAGAGAAGATCTTCTTGTCATGGAGGTCCATCACGTGCGAGTGGCCCATGTCGCGGTGCAGATTCTTCACGCGCTGCGTCTCACTGTAACAAACGTCCACATAGATCAGTACATTGACCGACAGGAGGCTGCAAGCCACTACATACATCGTGCGGTTGCGGTCGTTCGAGCGCATCAGAATATAGCGCTTCTCCATGAGCTTCTCGTCCAATTCTGCGAGTTCCTCTTGCTGCTTCTGCAGTAGCAGTGCACGCTTTGTCTCCTTGAACTTTTCAAAGTTCTGTTGCGAGCAGAATCATACTAGTGCGTGGGGCACGGTCAGATCCTGTCGGTTGGTGTGACGACTATTACGTACCGCCGAGTTCTTTGCACGCTCTTCCTTCTCCATCGCATCAGCCTTCACGTACACGTTCTTGGCGTCTTCGAACAGGCGTAAGCGCGACAGGTTCTTCTCCGTGTTCTTCAGTTCCAACAGCAAGGTCGAGCACTTGACGTGGGGCTCGTGAAGCCGTTGCAGAAAGCTCTCAAGCTGCTCTCGCTCGACAGCGTGAGTCTTGAGTAGGTCTTTTTTCTTGAATGCAATCTCGCTCTCAGACTCAACAGTTCTCTGGTCGCAAATCGTTTCGCACCTCTTTTTTGAAAGTGATAAGCCCCGCTGAAACTGCTGCTGCTCTCGTTCTTGTCGTTGCTGTTCGTACAATCCTTGCGTCTCGATAAACTCCTTCTTGATAAGGCGGAGACGATCTCGAAGCAGAATCGCTTTGTCGTACTTCTTCGTATTGGTCGACACGTCCCGAAGCAAGTCCTCGAGCTCGCCGCGGACACGCTTGAAGATTACACACTGGTCGTGCTTGTCGATGAAGTCGTCGGCGGTGTAGCCAAACACTGCAAACACATCCTGGAGCGACTTGATCTCCATCGGGTGCTTCTTCGACGACGGCGGTGCGCGCGCGTCCAGCACGGTCGGCCGCTCGGCCTTCATGATCGCAAACTGCAGATCATCACGAAGCTTCAAAACACACGTTAGACAGTATTCCGCAAAAACAAGAGACCGTTGGGACGATGGCGAGCGTACATGTTGTTTTTGGTGTTCATCCATGATGCTCAGAGAAAGAACGCTTCCGCTTGAAAGCAAGCGCAAGCCAACAGCACCAGCACTAGCACCAGCACCAGCACTAGCAGCAGCACTAGCTCTTCCTGCTTCTATCCGTGCAAGTGGATGCCCGTGCACGAGGTGATCAGATGCAACCGTATCGGGACGCGGCAAAAATAAATTGATTGTATTAGGTACTGAGTGCATATGTCTTCGAGCAACACGCACGACTCAGTCTTCATACGCCAACACACACACACGAACGCACACACACACACATACTCACACATACTCTCGCACACACAGCAGCAGCAGAGGCAGCCGTGCAGAGCACGCGCAACAAACCACCTTACTCGAGGAGCTCGTGCCACACAAACAGCACACACACACACTCACAGTCGTTCTTAGTGAG
>JAADVY010000205.1:0-24059 GCA_023336035.1 Pythium plurisporium
CTGTCTCCTAGCTACTGTATGCTCGGGGCGCACCTTGGTTAAAGAGCTGATCCGTCGCAACACTCATCCCCGAATTCGCTTCTTGTTCTGTGCTTGTTGTTTCGCGTGGAGAGGGGCGAAGTATCGGCCTCTATATATGAAACGATGCGACTGTCGCGGCAGCACGCCTTCAATACTCCAAGCGCCTAAGTCAGAAGCGTGCGTTTCTTGCCGAGCCTTCTCAGCCGACTGCCCACTTAAGATCAGTACGACCGTTAACGACGTATCATATTATAGTGTCTTCTGCAGTGTACAATTCACCTTCGTGCGACACGCACGCGAGTGAAGGTCGCGTCATTTCCCTAGAGGAGGTTAACCTTTCTGCCATCATGGCGACGCCAGCGAACAAGCGGAGTCTGTACGTGGGCGGACTGGATCGTCAGGTCACGGAGGAGGTGCTGTACGCGGCGTTCGTGCCCTTCGGTCCGCTCAAATCTGTGCAGGTGGCAGCTGATTCGGCTACGCGTACGCTATCAGACACATTATTGTCCATCCGCGAGGAGAGAGCACGAGCTGATGAGATGATCTGTTGGTGGAAATGCTCGTAGGCGTGAGCAAGGGATTCGGCTTCGTGGAGTTCGAAGAAGAGGACGACGCGCGCGAGGCGATTGACAATATGGATGGTGCGTGTGTAGGCGTGGGAGGTTTTGCTGTTGGGTGAACATCACGGTTCTGATCTTCGAATGTGTGTGGCTGGGGCTGCCTGGGCTGCTTGCTCCCAACAGACTCAGAGCTCTTTGGCAAGACACTGCGCGTGACCATCGCTAAGCCCGAGCGACCCAAGCTCGGCTCCAACAAGCCAGGTGCCAATAAGATCTGTTTGTTCATTCGCGAACGCATTGGCACTCATAGTGACTTGCTATCTCGACAGTGTGGGCCGAGACTGAGGCGATAGGCGACGTCGATATGGATGCCGGCGAGCCGCAGACGTAGAGAAGTCTTTGAGGAACGAGCACATCTTAAGACCGTAGTGTGGTCAGATGCCCGAAGACCGCCATATCCCATCCAGCGGGGAGTTAACTTAATTGAGACCTTGTGCATCAACTCGATTGATAATTTGAGGGGAACCCAGACAAGTAATGGAGACAAGAGTGCCAGCGCCGACGCCTCCCCTCGCTGATCCCACATCTGTGCAGCCACCATCCGAGCCGGATAATGATACACAAGTGCCTACGCTGCTATCACTAGCGTCGCTTGTCGTGTCGACTGTCGTGGACCTTGAGGAGATAGCGTTTCACCTCGAGTACCTCCCGTGCAGCGTACGCCAGACATTGCTGCGTCACATGCAGGACAAGCGCCTACGCCGTCTCGAGAGACTACTCTCCCGCAGTTGCGAATCATACTTCTCTCTGGCGACCCTCGAAGTCGAGTTCCAGGCGGAGTGGCGACGGCGATGCCACGCCCAAGGCCTCCATGTCGACACGGCCGCCTCCTTAGATACGCTCTTTCGCGAGCCACTTGGTGCGCACGCACGCGACGCGCGGCGTGTATTCTGGGAATACGGCTTCCGCAATGTGCTGCGCGCCGAGTCTGCGGGGGTGGCGACGGTCGTGACCGCGAGTGGCGACTTTGTGGACGGCTCCGCACAGCCTGAGCTGGCATTGTATGAGGACGTGGTCGTCGCCCTCAAGGTGAACGCGCGGGAGTTGGTGCCACGCAACGTCACGTGGATGCTGCAACTGCGCCTGCTGCGGCGAGTGGAACTGCATCATCCGACCGACCACCACCGCGAATTGATTGCGCTCGGCCTCGAAAGTCTCCTCACCTACGCGCCCTCTCTACAGGAACTGGGCTTGTTCCACGGACGCCTCTCTACCAGTCTACTTCAACGGATCGCAGCTGCAATAGCGAAACGTCAATCGCTGATCGTGTCGATGGAGACAGATCTACTGCCGTTGCGCTGCATCGAGCTCGTCTCCGTCAAGCTCAAGGGCAAGCAGGACCATCGGGAAATCGTCAACTTCTTCGCGAAAGCGAGTGTGCCACTGGAGAGCGTGCGCATCTCAAGCGTTGTCGCGGACTTTGAGAATCGACGGCTCATTGACAGCTTGCTTGCGTTGCCCCACCTGTCGCATCTCTCACTCGAGCACAACGACCTCGAGGACGACGCATTCACGGGGCTGCTCAACGCAACGCGGGCGGCCCAACAGGCCAAACCGACTGCACTTCGTCATCTACGCCTCGGGAGCAACGCAATCTCGTCCACGACAATACAAGTCCTTAGCAACGCGACGCTGGAGGGCGTGCTGACTCTCAAGAGATTAGAGATTCGGAACAACCAACAAGTCGGTGACGCCGGCATCCATTCTCTGGCACCGATGCTGGCACCAGGCATTTCAGTTCTGACGCATCTCGACGTCCGCAACTGCCACTTTGGATTGGAAGGCGCGCTCACGCTGCTAAGCGCGTTGGGGGAGAACGACACGATGCAGTCGCTGGATATGAGTCAAAACTTCTTTGGCAGCAGCATCGGTGACTTGCTCGCTGACTTTCTCTTGACCAACCAAACGCTTCAGCGTCTGCATATCAACTACGTCGGTTTGGGTCTCGCTGGTTGTACGGAACGTCTGCTTCTTGCGCTCCGCACGAATCAGATTCTTCGTGTATTGTCCGTCGGCGCGAACCGTCTTCGTGATCAGGGAGCGACACGCGTGATGGAAGCAGTGGCTGAACGCAGTCGCACAATACCGTACGAAGCATTGGATCTCAGCGGAAATCTCATTACAGTAGATGGACTTCATGAGCTCGGTCGACTGCTAGAGAACCGGTCGTCCGAAGAAGACAACGACACTCGGCCGAGCAAGCGACAGAGATTGCAAAGCGTTGACAGCGATCTGCATCGTGAACCACCGATTGGTGAGCTCGGCCTGCTCAACAACGATTTGCAGGGAGGTGGCGATGCCACTCGGCTCGCCCTCGCTGGGTTGCAGCAGTTTATCGGCAAAATCTACAGCAACGAATGGTCCAGTCGACGGAATGTGTACGACGATGAAGTTTGACGCGTGCAAACAGTATCAATACTACCTACACAGATAAATCCTACCCTACCACATGCCGGTCGCCACTCACTTGTTGACGTCGACATCATTGGCAACTTTCGGAATCGTAGACCCAGAAGATTCCGTTGCTATCACCCCTCTCCATTCGTCTCGTGCCAGCTGCCGTAGATCTTTCTTCCAATGCTTCTCGCGCTCATGCCGTTCACGATCCATCGCGCGCTCCTGTTGCTCACGTCGCTTGGCCTCCAACTCAGCGATGCCCGTGTCAATCGGAGCTAACAATGCTTTCCACATTGAATCCAGCTCAGCGACTTCTTCTCTCTCGACCATGCTCTCACGTGGATCGTTGTCATACAGGTCAACTGCGTGGAAATCACGATACCCTGCATCACTTCGATTATAGTGACCTTGTCTCTGAGCAATTCTGCGGACGGCTCGATGGTCTTCCACCCAACGACATTCTTCTGTGTATAGCTCACTCCGGCTACGCTTGCCGTGAATCGATGTTCGAGATGCGCCACGTCGTCGGTGACGTTGATGCTCACAGTCACCGCAGTAGCATGGATGTCGTGCATGTTTGACGACTAGAGTCTTGTGAGAAGATACGCGTACTTTTCCTGGCATGATACGGTGACCATGATGACGATAAGCTGGTATACTGCGACTCGCATGACGCCCGACGTCGTCGTTTTGTCCGAAGTCGCTAGATGCGTAGGCTAGTCAACACGCATGATCGTCAGTCCGGCGTACAAATCACGAGCGAACATAAATGCACGCACATTCATAATCACTGGACGCAAGCTCTTCGGTCTCGTCACTCCGGTGGTTTTCTTCGTCTTCGCCGTGCTCAATGCCATCAGATTCATTGTCTTTCCCATCGATTTCCTCGTGCGGGGAGAGATCATCACCATCTACGTTGTATCCGTCATCTTGACCTGTAGAATCGACGTCAGATCTACCGCCGAGCAGAGTAAAGCTATAGTGTTTAATACTCGTACCAGGACTATAGTACTGGACGCTTGGGCTCGAGTCTGTTCGATCAATTAGTGTCCCTGACGTGCGTGTGCTGTTGCCTTTCTTTTGGTGTAGTTGCTTCGCTTTTTCATTCGCTACGCATTGACGTCAGTAGCGTTGAAACATCACCACTTCAGGAAGCTATACGTACACTTTCCGAATGATTGGATCGGCTTCTTAAGACTGACTAGAGCCGCAGTTGTTTCTTCCGCAATCGTTTCTGGCGACGGAGTTGCAGCAGACTCTGGTGAGTCAGCATCGAGGCAGTCACGTTCATTGGCTTGCGCCGCCTGCTCAGATACAGTGTTTTTGATCTTCCCCGAGGGTGATGACAGCAGTGGCTGTGGATTCATGGTCTCTCCATTGCCCTCTATCGCAGCAGCAAAACAATCGAGCGATCCGTAGCCTACATTGCACCCGAAAAATGTCAGTTGCGAAAGCAATCGTTTGGACCCGTCAAGAGCATCCTTACGCTGTTCACAGAGACGGAGGATGCGCTCGCCGCGAAGAAAAATGCGCAGCGAGTCGCTGTGGTCACCCATTGCGCTCGTCACTTGGTCGAAGAATGCATTACGTGACAATTTGTTGACCGATGGCAGTACCGTGCGGATCGCAGTGCATAGCCTGTGCGCGAGAGCCACATCACATTTGAGCATCGTGGCACAGTCGCGAACGAACTCCGACGATGTTGACACATTCGTTGCTACGAATGGTAAGTCCACGTTGCTCGCGGAAGCGGCAATAGACTTCGAAACCGGGTGAATCATCGGCTTCGTGTGCATTGTTGAGCCGATACACTTGGGAGTAGAGGCAGCTTTGTTGGCTGCTGCCGGCGATGTCACGGATGACGTTCGTTGTCGAATCTCCATTTGCAGTGGAGGTGGGCGAGTCTGCTTGGCTCTTTTCTTTAGAGAACGGTTGTAGAGGTCCTTGAGAGCTAATATACCGAATGAGTAAGGCTCATCACGATCTGACCAGTCTGCAAGCAAGGGATTCAGTGTTAGATATGGTACCAGTGCCAGGATTTTCTGCAGGATTATACCAGCCGTGAAGATTTTGTGCGCAACTGACGCTGGATCGAATATGATACTTGGTATCCCTGCTCTCAATATCATGGTAGGTACATCAGCCACATTTCAACACTGATCGTGAGAGATACGAACCTGTGGCATGATGGGACGTTCCGCGCTTGTGCTGTTCAAATTGCGTTCGGATCTTCTGCACCTTACCCAGGAGAGAAGGCTCGGTACGGTTCATGCGGACGCACAGCTCATTCACAAGTGAGCTCACGCCTTTGGTTTGCAGCTCCAGTGTGACGTCGACCATCAGCTGCACGAACGACTCCATGTCCTCACTCGTCCACGGCCGGCTCTTTGGGGACTTGCCACTCATAGTTACGGTGCGAACGGGCACCATCTTGCGTGTATCAGGTGTGGCTGTGGTTGGAGATGGTGTCGATGGCGAAGGGGCCGGGGACGGTGGCGGTGGAACATTCTCAAAGATTCTTCCCAGACTCTCCACCCGCAAGAGCTCAGCATCCGTGCGCAGCACCTCCGTCGCCTTCTTGGCCTCTTCCAAATAGATCTCTCGCCACAGGTAGAACTTAACGCGCATGTCGGGCACGGCCTTTCCCCAAATCGGAACGCACTGCTCGAAGAAACGCTCGGGGTTCACGTCGAACACCGAGCGGTAGGTCTCCATCTTGCGCAGTGCCGTGCGCAGCTCGTTCGGATCCCATACGCCGCCACGTCGGTTCTCTATCTGCGCTACCATCGTGTCGTAGAGATGCTCGTGCTGATACACATGCGTGCCGTCCACCGAGAGCACTGCCAAGCGATCCGTTAGAACTGGCTTTTGACTACCATTTCCACTGCGCATACCTTCGTTCGTAAACTTGCGCGTCTTCATCGCAAACGAGAACCCTTCCATGAGCTCCCGCAGCACCTCCACGATGCCTCGCGCTGTCTGGCCTGCTTGGGGAACCAGCAAACCGTGAGAGAGCCGTTTCGCTGCATGTACAGATCAGTCACGCACCGGGAAGCTCGCGTTGGATCGCGCTCGCGAAGGTCTCGTCGGTCGAGTAGATGTACTCCGTCATGCGTGCGCGCAGCAGCTGTAGCAGCACGAGCAGCTCGTCGTCGCGCCATCCGTCGGGCCGCGCCATCGCTCCTGATACACGATGCAGTACAGTCGTTGGCGATGCGGAACTGCATCAAATCGAACCTTCAACTGTGAGTAGCATGGTACCGGTCTGCGTACCGGTATATTTGCGGGAGGCTGGTCGTATTTTTTTCGAAGCCGTCCATTTTGTGTCTGTTTTTCCTAAAATACCGGTTTGCATACCGGTGATTTCCGTGGTGTGCAGTTCGTGTACCAAGTGGGGGGCGCACCACGGAGGGGAAAGGAGGAAACGCCACCAAGACCCAAACCACCCCCAAGGCCCCCATGGCGGACGTGGACGGCGACGCGCCCGTGCGGTCGCTGCTGATCCCCGTGAAGAACTCAGACCAGGCGGTCGAGGTCTTTGCGGACGAGCTCCCGGATGACGTCGCCGACATCATCGACATCCTCCGCGCCGAGGTGGCGCCGCTCGACGTCTGGCTCCAGTTTGCCGTCGAGTACTACAACCAAGGGCTCGTGGCCCAATTCCAGGAGATCCTCGCGGTGGCGTCCGAGCCGGGCATCGAAGAGATCTACAAGGACGCGGCCTCGCGCCAGAGCCGCATCAAGTTCTTCAATGCGCTCGCCAACCACGCGATCAAGGCCATGTGGCACGAGGACGACGACAAGAAGCGCGAGGCGATCGCGACGCGCGCCGTCGGCTACTTCCAGCGGGCCGATCGTCTCGACCAGCAGAACGCACTCACGCTCGTGGGCAAGGCGCTCATGTTCATGGCCAAGAACGAGGACGACCGCGCCGAGCGGTTCCTCAAGAGCGTGCTGCTCTCCAACAAGAAGAACCTGCCGGCCATGCTCGCCAAGGCGTTGCTGCTGTACCGTAAGAAGAAGTACGGCGAGGCCAAGAAGCAGTACCTTGAAGCCATCAAGCTCCACCCGCGCAGCCCACAGGCGTCACGCATGCGCATGTGCTTTGCGTACTGTTGCTACCGCGACGGCGCGATCGACAAGGCTCGTGCTGTCATGCGGTACGCCGTTAGCCTCGATGACTCGAACGTGGACGCGGTGATCGCCAGCGCGCTGTGGCAGCTCGCGAGTCTGAGTCGGGAGGAGCGCGCGCGCAGCATCCGTGATGAGACCTCGCGATTCATGACGATGATCCACCACGCCCACGCCATCGAGAAGACCAATCCGACCGTGCTCAACCATCTCGCAAACCACTACTTTGCGCAGTGGGTGCCAGTGCCCTGCACCGTCAGTGTCGTGCGCGGATCGGCAGTCGTTGCGACGTCCAAAGACATCTCCTCCGAGTTGTCACCTGGCCAGATTGTTTGCATCGGAGAAAGATATGTGGCCTACATCAGTAAGAAGACCGGCTCGGTTTCGTCGTCGGGCATCGTTCTCGACGGTCCGTACCGCGAGGAGTCTGCTAGTTCGATCTCGCTCGCTCGCAAGAACTACGACAAGATGTTCACTCTCGCCGGCAGTGCCTTCCACAGTACCAAGATTCCTGAGATTCGATCTGAAAGTTGCTACCTTATGGGTCGTGGGTGTCACGCGGAGGGTAAGTACAAGGAGGCTTACAGCTACTACTTCAACGCTGGTCGTCTATGGCCCAACTTCGTGCTACCGTGGCTCGGGTTGGCGCAGATGTACTTCGAGCGGAAGGAATACACCAAGGCAACCACGTACCTCGAGAAGGCCAACAAGGCGTACCCAGAGAACGTCGAAGTCTTAGCCCTTCTGGGCCATACGTACGGCAAGCTCGGCAAGGTGGAGGATGCGGTCATTATGCTCCGTCGAGTCGTTGAGCTGGATCCTGGCAACGTGGATGCGTTGATCGGCACAGCAGAACTTCTCCACTCGTCTGAGGAGAGGCGGGACCAGATTCTGGCCATTTCGTCGTATATGGCAGCTGAAAAGGTGATGCAGCATGCGTCTGAAACTGTGCCGATGGAGCTGTACGTCAATTTGGGCGCTCTCCAGAAGCGTGTGGGAAAAATCAGCGACGCCCTCAAGTGTTTCAAGAAAGCCCTTTCACTTCTTCATCCCGACTATGAAGGCGCTTCCACAGCAAGCAACGATACTGATGATGACGAGACCATGGAAGAAGAAGCTGCAGTTCCGAGACCTACGACCGAGAACACCACCATTCTGTACAATATGGCGCTGATTTATGAAGAGCGCGGCAACCACGAGCTCGCAGAGTCGATCTACGAATCCATCCTGGCATCCTTCCCGAAGTATATTGACTGCATTCTTCGACTCGGCTGTATCCTTCGTGATCGTGGTGACGAAGATGCGGCACTAAAGAAGTTCGAGCTGGCGCTGGAGGTTGATCCAAACTGCGCTGACGCCTGCATTCTCCAGGCTAACATTCATCTGGGTCGCCGCGCGTGGTCGCTTGCGCAGAAACAGTTCGAACGTGTGATGGGTATGCCAAACCAGAAGAATGACGCGTACGCCCTACTTTCTATGGGTAACATCTTCATGAGCAACCTTGGCGAGAAGTTGCGGTACGCGAAGAACATGACGCTCAGTGAAGGGTACTACAAGAAGACGATGCAACTGCAGCCACGCAACATTTACGCTGCCAACGGACTTGGTATCATGATGGCTGAGAAAGGGAACTTCGAACTTGCAAAGCTGATCTTCTCACAAGTCCGTGAAGCTAGTCCAGATATGCCTGATGCCTGGATCAACCTTGCCCATATCTACGTGGCCGAAGAGCGATATGCTGAGGCGATTCAGCTGTATTCCGTGTGCCTCAGCAAGTGCTACAATGGCCAGGATTTAGAAGTGCTCTTGTACCTGGCGAAGGCGTACTACGAATCGAAGAACTACCCGAAGTGTATTACCGCACTGTCGCGGGGCATCCATTTGCGACCAAACGATATGCGCCTGTGGTACAACTTGGCTTTGGCCCAAGAGGACTACGCTGTTGCCACACTCGGTCAAGAATCAGCGCCTCCAGGCCGACAAGGCGGTGGCGGACAGCGAACTATGGCTGATGTTCAGCGCGCGATTGCGGACCTGAAGCGTGCTCAACAGACTTTCCAGAACTTGCTCAAGCATGCCGATACGGCGAGCCAAGGCAAGAAGGGAAACACCATTCCGTTCGACAAAGATAAGGCGTCAGAGCACGAAAAATTCTGTGCTGATACTCTCACGAAGGCTAGCTACCACTTGGAGTTCGAGCGCCAGAAAGAAGAGAGGATGCGGCTTGAGAATGAAACCCGTCGCAAGATGCTACAAGAGTACGAGGACCGTATCGCCCGCGCGCGCGACAGTGAGCTCGCACAACAAGAGGAAATGCGGAAACGTAAGGCCGAAGTGCTCCAGAAGCAGGAGGAGCGTCTCAAGCAGCTCAGCGAAGGCTGGAAGCAGCGTGAGAAGGAAGAAGAAGAGAAGAAGACACAGAAAAAGAAGGGTGGTGCTGGTGGGCGCAAACGCAAGAAGAACGACGATGACGATGGATTTATTGATAACGACGGTGTGAGTGACGAGGATGACGACGGCGACACGGGGATGTCGATTGATGACATGAAGAACCGCAACTCGAAGCTAAAGAAACTAGCAGCTAAACGGCAGAAACGTGAGGCGGGAGGCTCGGACGATGAGGAGCAGGAAGAGGACGACGATGCTTCGAACACGAAGGCGTCGGAACTTTTCGGCTCGGATTCGAGTGACGACGAGGTCGAGATCCCGGCAGCCAAGTCAAAGTCGACGCCTTCGGGCGGCAATGCCGTGAACAGCGACGATGAGGACGAAGATGCCCAGCCCAGTGGTGCCGTCGCCGAGAACTCGCGCCAGGCGGAGAAGGACGAGCTCTTTGGCTCCTCGTCTGACGAGGAGTAGACCGTGTAGTCCAGGTACCAACACTTGAGCTAAAAAATAGTGCATGGACTAATCCTCAGCACGTTTCCCCTCATCTATCAACAGACCTCATGCGCTGCATCGTGTCGCCCAGCTCGAAATGTTTGTAGCGGTGGTGCATATCCCGATATCAAGGCTTGCTTGGTATCCGACGCTGTTTCTGATCTGCACAGTTCAGCTCTGGCTTGGTAAATGAATGCACCGCTGATGCGGCATCAGCGGTGCGAATAAGCTTGGTGGGTGGTTTCAGTGCGCGTCATATTTCCACAGTTTACTACCAGGTATCTTACCGTCTCGTGGTCTCGGCTCTGATCTGGAGACGAACCGTTGTAAAATCAGTCTAGCTGGAGCGACTCTCAGGCGCTTTCACGTAACCAACGACCACGCTAAGAGAAGGATCGAAGGCTCTACCGACGCCCACTGTGCCACACAACGTTTTCCTCAAAGTTGCGCGGTGCGGTCCTCTCGTGGTCTCCATGGCTTCAGACCAGGCAGTCATGTTCACGGAGCACCTGACCAACCCAAGCAGTGGTCGAAATGGCGTCGGCTCGTCGGAAGGTACCTCGTCGATAGAAGCAAGACTTGACGGCGCGGATACCAGTGACTACAGAAAACCGGCGAGCGGCTACAACGGAAACAAGCAAGACGATGAGGTACCTCCAATCGCGACAGAGGTGACCACGAGGCAACTGCCGGCTCTGGGTCCGATTATCGAGACCGATAAATTGACAAAGAACCTGCGGCAGTGGAAGGGTGTCCCAAAGGCACCTCCCACGATTACCAGAACTCATCGGCATTTCTCGCACGCGACTCCTCGTCGAGAGATGACGACCATCACATCGATCAAGGCCAGATCCAAGAGTGACAATGACACGCCGACACTGCGGCGCCAGCTCGGACCGATCATCATCGTCGATGACAAGGCGCAGCCAGATATATTCGGGCGACGCGACACAGTCTCATCTGAAGGTGACGGTGACAGCAATGGAAGTCAGCAGGCGAAACCTCCCGTCGCCGTCGCGAGCGTTGATTTGTCGATCCGATATGGCAGGTTGTCCGGTGGTGTGGTCGTGGCCATCACTGCCATCGTCGCGTTTGCCGTTGTGTTTAATCACGGCTGGGAGCTGACGCAATTTGACAGCAAGTCCAAAGATGGTGCGTCTCGCACCAAGCTTTTGAACGACTACAACTCGTACACGGGTAACGCCGCGTCGGTTCTATCCAAACCCATCGAGCCGTTCGTCGCATTGGCCGTGCAGGTCGTAATGATGCGTGTGCTTCGGTCGTTCACGCTGCGCACCCACATTCCCAAACACTTTGACTTGCTGACGCTGGCATTGACCACTGGTGCTGTGCTTCTCATCAACAGCTCCTTCAACGCTTTGAACGTTCAGCTGCGACCACTCGAGATTCAGCTGGTGATTATTCCTCAGGATCTCGAGTATGACGCTGACGTGAACGCCTCGCTCATTGCAAGAACCTCTGGTTTCAACCACACATTTGCCGAACAGAGTCCTCGCAACCCGATCACAAACACCGTCTTGCGGAATTTGGTGCTGCCTCGAGTTCCGACAAAGAAGCCAATATGCCAAGTGGCCCCACCAACATCGGCGGTTGATGTGGACCCTGGACAAAATACCGGCTTGGAGTACGGATTCACGCAACGGGACTGGCAGAGCCGCATACTCGACGAGGCAATCGAGCCGAAACAGATTCGTATGGAGCTCGACACGTCCTTCGGAGCCCCCTATCCGAACGTGAATGCGTCCGATCTCCCTATGAATGCCTCAATCGCCGCAGATCTCTTTATTACCAGTCTATTTGCTATAAACCACATGTTTCCCATGATTTCGGCTGAATGGGTTTACAACATGGTGAAGTTCAATCTCCAAGTGTTCCCACCCAACACGTCGTACAGCACGCTCGCCGACGTCTTGCGGATTCTGCCTCCATCGAAAGATCTCGATGCCGCCGGCCAACGAGAGTATTTTCTCACCATGTGCATGCAGTTCACGCGAGATTTCTTGCGCTCCGCAGACAACACGAGTTCGCGAGCAGCTCTCGAGTTTTCGCATGTCGAAATCTCCGACACGATGGACTTTGATGCGATCACAGTTGAATTTGAGGTCGAGCCATTGCTGATGCCGATGACCACAAGCCTCAACAGCACAGCATGGACCCGCGAAGTGTTAAAAGGATCTGACTGCTTGACGACGTCACCGATGTGCATGTTTCCAAAGACAAGATATCCGCAATCCAGCTTCACGTACGATATCCCTTCCCAGGTGCAGGCGTTCGCACCGTGCGTCAATTTTGACGGCACAGAACAACTCCGTATAAGTTCCATGGGCAGGTTCTGGGCGCAAGATTGTCGAAATACGTCCACGTCTTCTCTAATGGTCGTCACCCTTGGGAAACGCCTGGTCGCTGACTCGCTCGAGGATTCTAAGGTTGCGTGGGACGCTAGCACCCAGCAGACCAACAACTTTGCGGCTGTGACGAGCCTGCGCAAGATTTTCTCCGTCACCGTCGGCAAGCTCTCGTGGACGCTGTCGAATCTTTCGGCCGACTTCAACGCCACTTGCAGCAGCGGGTCCGACGCATGCTATGGTCTCCATTTCCCATTGAAGAACAAATCGAGCCACCAGGTCCAGCAAGAGCTCATCGTCGGTGCAGAGGCGCTTCCAAAGGATCTCTTTGTTCCCTGGATTTTCTTCAAAGAGAAGCCACGCTACGTCCCGCTTGTCCGAGTCCATGAACCTCTCCGTGATCTTACCGGGTGGGCCTACGACTACTATGACACGCACGCAGGGGAGCCCCTCCTGCTCCACAATGTGAAGCGCGTCGTCTGGAATACGGGCGTCTCCGACAAATACGCCGAAAGGCATTGCTACAAGTATGTGGAAGACCGGTTAAAACTCATGCTGAACAACCACATGTACATCGAGCACGGCCTGCAGACAGCCTACACTGCCGCGACATTCTTCGTCTTGCAGAATGGCGTCGTGAAGGACGTCATCCCGATCAACCAGTCACACCAGTCACTCGATTTTCTCAACAACACGCAGATGACGTCGGTGTTTGCCTCGGTCCCGGACCAAAACGCGTGGTTCACGCTCACTGGGTGCAGCCTGCTCGTGCTCTCGCTGGGGACGACCATGGTGTGGAGTTGGGCGAGCACTCGCCACTCGGGCCACTGGGCCGCGCTTGGTTCGGTGACCACGCCCCACGTCATTGCGCGCGTGATGCTCGACGCGCAGCATTTCCCAGAGATGTTTCTGAACCGCCGTGTGCGGCTGCCGGACGACGAATTCGCGAAAAGCCACCGCGTCGACCAGTTTGTCATCGATGTACTGGCACTGCGGCGGCCGGAAGAACCCACGACCTCGGGGCTGAAAGAAGAGGCCACGCAATGAACATGGAGCTGTGATGTGAGAATACTTACTTTCACTATACTCTTGCCCACAATGCATCATCATAGCAACCTCCTCTCTCGATGGCGTGGACGAATCCAACACCTTGGATGTGGCCACGCGCTGGCGGCACGCCAGATTCGTTCTCTTCAAGTTGAGGCAGCCCCACCCCTCCAGCAGTTCCCGCCAAAAACATCCTAACCCAGAGAGCGATTCACCTCACTTTGGATCGTGGTGTGGTTTTTGACGGTGGTGGCGGCTAGGGGTCCGCATTTGATTGGCCCAATGGCCCACGCTCGGCGTCTGGGCCGGACCCGTCATGTGGCTCCGTGACGGCCCGCCAAATTCGAGTTTCGCGCGTCCTCGCAGGTGGTCGCCCGGCCGTCCTCTCGCGTGTGTGGGCTGGAGGGTCTTTTTCGCGGGCTCTCGCGTTGGCGCGCTTTCGAATTCGGCGCGCATCTGCCCTCTCGCTCTGGCCTCCCTCTCACTTTTTTCCCCAACGAGTCATTCCGCAATCCGCCACGCACCGATCCCCCGACTCTTCCCCACGCACGATGGCCGTCTCCTCGCCCACGAACGCCCGCGCCGCACAGCCCGCACCGGCCAAGGCGAACAACGAAGGCAGCCCTATGGCCATCGACACGGCCGCGCTCGACTTTGACAACCTCAACGAGGAGGACGCTGCCGTGGCGACAGCGACTTCGGCCGTCGCGGGCGTCGCGGTGGACGCGCACCTCGCTGACTCCGTGTCCGAGTACAAGCGCATGGAGCTCGACGGCAAGCTGCTGCCTGAGCCGTTCCTCAAGGAGAACCCGAACCGCTTCGTGCTGTTCCCGATCCAGGAGGCTGAGGTGTGGGCCATGTACAAGAAGGCCGAGGCGAGCTTCTGGACCGCCGAGGAACTGGATTTGGCTCATGACATGAAGGACTGGACGGGCCTCACGGATAACGAGCGCTTCTTTATCAAACACGTGCTTGCGTTCTTTGCCGCCTCGGACGGCATCGTGAACGAGAACCTCGCGATGAACTTCAGCAACGAAGTGCAAATCCCCGAGGCGCGTTGCTTCTACGGCTTCCAGATCGCGATTGAGAACATCCACTCGGAGGTGTACTCGCTCCTCATCGACACGTACATCAAGGACGCCGTCGAGAAGGACCACTTGCTGCGCGCCATCGAGACCATCCCGTGTGTGCAGAAGAAGGCCAACTGGGCGCTCAAGTGGTGCAACCCGAGCTACGCCGCGTTTGCCGAGCGCGTGGTTGCGTTTGCTGCCGTGGAGGGCATCTTCTTCTCGGGATCGTTCTGCTCCATCTTCTGGCTCAAGAAGCGTGGCCTCATGCCGGGCCTCAGTTTCTCGAACGAGCTCATCTCGCGTGACGAAGGCCTCCACTGCGATTTCGCCTGCCTCATGTACAACAAGCTGGTAAACAAGCTGCCGGCCGAGCGTATCCACGCGATTGTTGGCGACGCCGTGACGATCGAGAAGGAGTTCGTGAAGGAGTCGCTTCCGGTCGAGCTCATCGGTATGAACTCGGCGCTCATGTGCCAGTACATTGAGTTTTGCGCGGACCGCCTGCTCCATGCGCTAGGCGTGCCAAAGGTCTACAACGCCACGAACCCGTTCGACTGGATGGACATGATCTCGCTCCAGGGCAAGACCAACTTCTTCGAGAAGCGTGTTGGTGAGTACTCCAAGTCGGGCGTGGGCGTCGCCGCGGCCGAGCAGGTCTTCACGCTGGATGCCGACTTTTAAGCGTTCGCCACTGCCTTGCTTGTGCCGGCAGTCGACTGCTTGTCATCATCGGCTTCTATTTAATCTGCTCTCGCCTCCCCACCCCATCATTCCAGCGCCGCCACTCGAGGCTGCGTTCAAGATGTGTATAATCTCTTTGCATGTGGCTTCTCGGTAGCTCAGTAACGGAAGGCGCGTCATAGCCTTCACGACGGTAGAAATAATACAAACCCACGTCTAAGCACATCTGTTGCTTTGTTCAGTTTTCATCACCAGGGATGCGAGATGTTCTCGCAGCGAGATAAGGTAGACGTCGTTGCCATCGGATTGTCGACGATGATCCTGGAGACGTGGTATGATATTTGTTTTTGCATTATTACGGGTGGGGGGATACTGTACCATTCACAGTCAATCTAACCGAGCTGTTGTCTCGGATCATGTACGCGGCCAGTCTTACTCCTTGGAGACGGACACGGTGCTGAGGAAGTCCATGTTCAGACTACCGAATTCGTCGTCCTCGCTTTCCTTGACGGACGCCTGGGATTGAACCGACGGATGCGACGAGCCACGCTTGTTCTTGTTGGGCTTACCCATGGGAGATGCCTTCGGAGCCGGCACGGGGGGCGCGGCATCCACATCACTACGCTCCGAGAACGACACGAACGAGGCGGCCTCGTCACGACGTGCCTGTTCGGTGGTGACACGGGTCGGGGAAGCTGGTTGGCTTGCTACCGACTTGTTGGTGCCAGAGTTGGACGACGCTGGCGACGGCAGATCTTGCGCCACAGGCTTCGGCGTTTGCGCCTGCTTCTTGGGCGTCTGCGCCTGCTTCGTGGACGCCTGCTTCTTGTGTGGCTGCGTCGTCGGAGCAGTCTTCTGCTTGGAATCGGGGCTGACGGCCGAGTCCGTGCTATCCTGACGGATAAACACCCCTTCGCTGTTGACCACGTTCGTCTTGGCCGGCGCAATGTACGTGGTGAAGTTCTTGACCTGGATGGACTCGCGGATGGACTCGCGCTCAGCTCCACTGCCAACCGAGTTGGTCGGCGACGTCGCGTTGGTCGCGGTTTCCTCGGTCAGAAAGTCCCGCACGGCCGTGAACGGCACGCCACTACAGGTCGGGCACTTGGGCGATGTTGTGAATGTGTGCGACGCCAGCAGCGCGAGGAACGAGCGCAGCGCCGTCTTGCGGTAGTTGACGACGACCGGGTTCTTGCTGGTGAAGTACCGCTTGCTCGGGAACTCGAAAAGTCGAATGACTTTTTCAAAGTTGACACACCCGGGACATTTGCGCTCGGCCTTGTCAAAGTGTGCGAGCAGCTCGTTGCGGAGCGCGAGAAACTCCGAGTAGCGATGCGACGTCTGCCACGTTTGCTGGGTCTGCACATTCGTGACGTCGACCTTGTAGCGCGTGTGCTGTGTGTCGCCTGTGACGCCAGGGATGTTGACGCGGATGAGGCAGCGCTGGTCGGCGGCGCCGGCGCCGTTGCGCGAGTATGTGAAGCGGTCAATAGGCTTTTGCGGCATGGCGGGGTGGGGACGCCGAGAAGGAAAGAGAACACGTGTGGGCTCCAAGCGAAAGAAATGGCAATGGCGACCGCCATTCATCGAGGCACCAACGCCTGTGGTGGTATCGTCATTCGTCGTCCTTATCTTGCGCCACGGAATGGGAACCGTACCGTACAGGCGATGGGTGTCGTGTGTGCCTCTTCGTCTGTGACTGACGCACCCCGCTCAGATCGCTAGGCTTCGGAGTCAGAGAATCAGGACGAGAGACATCGCTGATTGGATGCACAAAAATGCGAACGAGTCAGAGCCGGACTGGGCCAAAGTCCAGAACTGCGATAGAGTTCGCATGAGGGTTCATCGACTGGGTTTGATTTTTTTTAGATTTTTGTTCGAAGGATACGGAGGTGGTCGCCACAGAATCTTCTGAGGACTCTTCGCAGTGAGATCGTACGCAATAAACGGACCACACAGCGGTGTCCCTTGCCGTCCCACGCAGAGCCCATGGCCCCACGGCCACTCGTGCGATCTGGCCACTTTAACTCATTCCCCCCATGATCATCGGCACGATTCTCTCCTCCGATCCGAGCCAAAAACTTGGCCCGTTTCGCTGACTGTGACACACTCTTGCAGCTGCTTTGGTTAGTCTGTACTCTTCGATAATACCCTATACCAGTTGTCGATTGTGGAGAGACTTCATCATAGAACCAGGCGTTTACTACAACAGGGTATTAGGGTATTGTCAGCCTTTGTCCACACCGATTGACGGCACCTGCAATCATTTCCACCAATCACGGGCCTTCACGTGCGATGGGAAACGAAGTTGGGACGGTGATGGCGAGAAAAATATTCGAACCGGCCCACCCCAACACGGCCACAGCTTGCACTTCCCTCATACCACCCGCATTCTCGAGGGGCGGTTGTCGAGAAGTAGCCGACGGCTCCCCCCTTTCTCCTCGTCATTCCATCGGTTCACACCTCCCTTCGACGACAACTAGCCAACGCGGCCACGCCACAAAAGCACCATGATGCGCGGGAGCATGATGGCGAGTCAGCCGCGCATGAGCCTCTCGGCGCTCAACATGATGGAGGAATCGGACCGCCAGGTACGCATCTGGCTGTTGGGCTCGACCACAGTGAAGGGCACGGTCTTCTACCGCATCGCCGGGCGCTTCAATTCGAGCGGACAGACGTGGCAGGTGAACCGTCGGTACTCGGAGTTTCTCGTGCTGCGCGACTCGCTGATCAAGTACTTTTCGCGTACTCCCGACACGTGCCCGGGGTGCCTCAACTACCTCCACTCGATCAAGCAGTTTGACTTTCCAAAAAAGCATCTCTTTGTCTCGAGAAGCCAGCTCGTGGTCAACTACCGCATCCAGGCGCTGCGCTCGTTCATGAACCTGCTCGCGTCGTGGGCATTTTCCAACTCGCCCAAGTGCCCCACCTGCGGCGGCTTTGCGTTTGACATTGTGCGCAACTTTTGCCTCGAGGGCGCCGAGGCGGTCGGCGAGTCGAATATGAGTTACATTCGCGACTCGTTTGTCGTCAGCACGTTCACGGAGGCTGGTCGACGCTCGTCTCTCTCGCGGCGCAATAGCTTTGTTCCGACCCCGAACTCAGGACGTCTTTCGGACATGCACCATCGTAGCACCATGAACGACGCACATCCCAGCGAGCGCCGCGGGCGGGGCAATGACGGCAATGCGTATGACGCATTCAATGAGTATCTCGTTCGTCAGCCGTCGCAACAGACCAAGGCGGCGTTGTCGCGCTCGAGTATCAATGTCCCGCAGAACCGTGCCGATGACGGACGGGGCGATGAGGAGCGTGCAGCGGGTGGCTCTTCTCGTGGCTCGCGAGCCTATCGTCCGCAACGGTCCAACTCGAATGACGCAGGCGCGAGCAAGCAACAGTCGACAGCAGGCACTGAACCGCCGTCACTTCCGAATGGAAGCTTCTTGTTTTACCAGGACGGTATCGAGCGGGGTCACTCGACAGCCAGCTCCCAACGACCGAGTACGACCAATGGTGGAAGCGCGAATGGATCGCAACGTGGGCCACAACCATCAACGGGTAGCAAGCGCGGGATCCTCAAGAACTGGAACGATGTGCGCCGCGACCGCCAGCAGAACGACAGCTACTTGTCACTGGAAGGAAGCAATTCGGCGTCCCATGATGGAAACGAGCGAGCAAATGGTAAGCCGTCGAGTAGTCGTGGTGCCCGGACGAACCGCAATGATGCTCGGTCAGACACAGACAGCTACTTCTCTCTTGGAGCCAGCAGCGCCAACTCACGTGACGAGAATGAGTACCCGCAGCGATCGAGCCAGCGAGGTCAGAAGTCGGCCAACGACAACACTAGTCATCGTGACTATCTGCAACAGCGTCCGCAGGATGTGCGGTATGATCGATCGCAAAACGACAGCTATTTGTCACTGGGAGCGAGCAGCACGTCGGGCGATCTCGAAGATGAATACCATTCCCATTATCCAAGTGTTCTACCTTCGCCGGCGAATGTGGAACTGATGCAGAGGCACGGGAGCTCGTCAAAGAAATCGCACCTGGTCCGAAGTCCACCGCCATTATCGTCGTCGCACCGGAAGAACCAACAAGCAAGAAGTCCACCGCCTTCGAACCAGCGGCAAAGCCATCGCATGAGAAGCCCTCCTCCCTCTTCACAACGCCAGAGTCAACGTGGCCGAGGGTTCTATGCGGATGACGAAGAGGAGGAGGAACAGTCTCGCAGTAGTCGTGGCCATCGCAAGCCACAGCAGCAGCAGCAGCACCACGTGCAGCCGCAGTACCCACAGAAGAAGGCGCAGGTCAATCTCGACGAGAGTTTCGCGACCGATAGCTTTGCTGATGAGAGTCTGCGGTTCGACGGCATGGGCCCAATCGCCGTCGACGACGTGTCGGACTCGGACGAGGAAATCGACGTGACTGGGCTCACAATCGATTCCCCACCGAAGCCTCGGAAGTCCACAAGCGGCCAGAACCTGTGGCAGCCATGGGAGCTCGCAAAGGCTGGATAAGCAAACTCACAGTCTCGATAGTAGGAATTGGTTACATGTATTCGGCTGGGTGTGAGTTCTATGGTATGATCACCCAGTACGTCCTTTTCATCTGCGTGGCGATCGGCAAGTCGTGAGCTCTCTTCACTCGCGTAGAAGTCCATCCATCATACAGCAGGGTCAACAAATCAATCTACGTAACTCGAAGCTCAGAGAGAAGAGCGAGAGCGAGTGAGAGAAAGAGAGTGGCATCGGTGCACCTCCCACCTCCCATCATCGTTGAATTCGACGCTCCTCCACCACCGCACACACGCCTGATCGACGATATTCTCACGCTGGCTTCTCCCCCCCCTGCCCCTCACAAACACACACATACACTACGAAGGACGCCTCGTCATCAATCACATTTCCTCTACGGATGATTGGACGCGACGCCTGTGCGACGCAGCCGACATCGATGGCGAGCCTCACGCATCGGCAGGTACGAACCGACGCAGCCTGTGGAACGATGCACGATCCCTACCGACCGGCCGGACGTAATGGTTACGGTGTGAAACTGTACTCTGGACAGATATGGGTACATCAAGTCTGACAGGGAAGCCCTCCTGCTAACGTACCCATATTTATTTCCGACTGTTTCAAACAAGTGTGCTCCTGGTCATCCTGCTTTCACTATATTCAACTTCCCTTTGAGGGTGTTCTAAACAAATCGTTGCTGGAGACCGGGTTTCTTTGCTGCAAGAACCCAGGCCCATGAAGGGGCTCCGTATTGTGGGTGTAACCACAATCTGTGTGTGTGGGAGCTCTTCCCCCAGGAGACCGACGGACGACGGGCAGGCAGGCAGCAGAGGTGCCGCAAGGGAGTGACGCCCAGAGCCTCGCAAACTATATTGGGCCCACGGCGGCGCGAAGGCAAAGTACTACTGAACCGGAGGAGCAGACGAAGAGGCAACGTCGCTCGGTTTTGTGCGCCAGTGTGCGAAGGGTATTGAGAGAGGACAACCCGCAAACGGCGACCGCCTCCATCTTCGCCTCTCTCCCAAGCGGAGCACCCGGGGGATCCTTCGCGCCGCCTCGGTCGATCGCGTCGAGGCTTCCGCCAGCCACCGCGTCCATCGCTCGGAAGTGCGTGTGCGTGTGGTCGTGTGGTGCTGGGTGTGGACCCGGCGAGTTCCCGGGGAGCGAACACCGGTGCATGTACGTCTGAGCAGCCGCGTGCTCCGGACGTATCAACGTACGATCGGATCGCCGACGAGGTGCGTGCTGTGAGCGTTTGAAAAGTTCACTCTGGGCCGTCGTCACCCCCTGCGGGTGGGCCTTTGGGATGAACTCTTCTCGTTGTGAGGTGGCGTCATCCGAGGCACCCAAAGGCTCACTTTCTTGGCGTGTCTATGCGATTGCAGATTTGGCGGGGCGAGTGGGTCCCCAAGACAGGCAAGGCGAGACACGGCTGGTAAGCGCTTCCGACAGGCGTCCTTGCACTTTTCACTCGGCATGAGCACCACCAATTTGGTCTCACCGATTCTTTTCCGTATGTGGATGAATTATACAGCGTCGCATCAATCAGATCCAAAGTATGGAGAGCAAGGGAACAGAAGCCGCGACTACTGGACGCGCGTCCGGTGTGTACGCGGTGTCTGCGACTGCGACCACTTTGTCGTCGAGCTCTGGTGACAAGTCGTGGTGGCAGTGGACGCACGGCAAGAGTGGAAATGTGTCGTCTTCGTCCGGTGACGTGGGTGCTGCGGTAGCATCTCTGTATGCAGGATCCATCGACTCCGCTGCATACGCATTGCCGGCTGAGGCGGCTTCGTCTGGAGCCGTGCCAGCATGGGGAACTATGCGTTGGGAGAAAAGGGCAACACGAACTGGTCTCCACGCTCGAGATGAACGGGGACCTTTCTCCACCTTGGCATCCAGGAATTCTTCGTCGCCCAAATTCATGGCCACTGCATCGTCGTCGACGCTGGGCACCAGTATGGCGCGAGGGACCAGTGGGGTCAAAGGAAAGAAACTTGTTCAGTCGACCATTCGATCCGCACGGGATGTATCGGTCAGAAAAAGGTTTACGGCATCATCCACACCTGGTCTCCACGACTTTTCACTACCTTCTTCGACGAAGGAGGGTCATTCAAGCGCCATCTCAGCACTCGATCGGGAAACACATGCCGAAATCCGGTGGACTTTGGGGCCGGGGAAACGAAAAGTTGTGAAGAAGGAGAAGAAGGTCGTGCGACCGTCGCATCAGCATCCGCGCGGCGCCTCGAGCGGAGTCGCTCACCGTCCACTCAGAGCGTGGTTGGACGCAAGTGCTCGAGCAAGTGACTCTTCCGAGGAAGGCGATCCGGTCTCCGGGTTGGATGTGGACATGATGGAGGAAAAGCATACACAGTGCCACTCTCCCACGTCGACAGCATCTACCATCTCTTCAGCAGCATCAACGGTATCAGCGTCGTCGTTCGGTCTCACTGACCCCGTCACGACCTGCGCACGCGCAATCCTGGTGGACTGCTACCGTGAGCGCCAGTATGTGCAAGCTAGTGGGATGCGGAAGCGTACCCTGGAGGGGAAAACCAAGATGGACAAGGGATCAGATACTCACTCGTGGTGCTACCCCCGGGAGTCGTCAAAGTCACCTGATTATGGCGGGCTTAGCTGCGGCTCCAGCAGCAGTGATGACGAACTGAAAGAAGTCTCTCAACTTGGGTACGTGATCCATTGGCCAAGTACGGAATGAATAACGTGAAGTCTCACCATGGGGATGGATATAGGGAAAGCGATCGTGAGGAGGAATGCAAGACCATCCTAGAAGAAGAGCGATATCGGCAACTTATGCTATCGGCGTACGACATTAGCAGTAGTCCCGAAGCTGAGATTGGAAGTCCTCTGTTGGAAGAAAAGTACGTTTTGTGATGCTGTTGGATGATGCGTGAGATGATGAACTAATCCACGCGTTCGGTATCATTAGGGGTCTGTCAGCGGAGCTGCGGTACCAACTTCCTCTGGCTCGTGGAACGGCAAACGAAACAGACAAAGAATGCACGATCTGTAAGACGCGTTACAATATTGGAGATCATATCTGCACGCTGCCGTGCCAGCATTTCTTCCAGTGCGTTTCGTCGAATCTATCGTTGATTCAAGAGGTGATGCCCTAGTGTACTAACGGCGCTTGTATCCTCATGCTAGCTATCGTTGTGTCGACCAGTGGCTGTGTAGCCATACATCGTGCCCGTTATGCCGTTGGGATGTCACGGCGGATGCCGACACCATGGAGTTCAACCAGAAGCATCAACTCACTGAGTGCTCACCGTCCGACCGTGAGGCTTTCCAGCGGAAGATGCGGTCGTCCTCGCACACGGCAGGATTCCGTCCTGTTGTACCAGGTACGTCGCTGACGTTGTCATATCGTTCTCGATCTGGTTCTCATATTGCACGTATGTGGTGTTTGCAGAAGTTGACCAGCTTCATCAGCGCCTGGCGACGTTGCGACTCCAGGAAGAAAGTTCCGAGTTGAACGACGAGCAAGTCAAGTATTTAGTGTGGTGCGTGAGCGATCTTGTCTCGAACGATGTATGTCCTGTGTACTGACGTTAGCTCCTCTCGTGCTCATCAGCCCGACACCCCAGCGTCCCCAACGAAAGTGACTATGAAGCTCATGGCGTTCACGTTGAGTTTGCTCGAGATGCTCGACGGTCTCTTTTCGTTGGCTCGATGACGACGGGCGTTCATGGAGCTCTTCTCGTATACCATAAACACAGCTACTACGGGCGGCACCTACCGCGAGCACCGCCATTGTGGTGGGATCTCCACATCCCGCCAACCCATCAGGAACAAAAACACACACACACAAACCCGATACACGAGTGTATAGTGGGTTGGGCTCATCGTCCGCCACCACGTCCCTCCTCCAATCGATAGTGAATGCTTCGGCAGCGCATGTATATAATCAAAGAGTCCGTGGCTTCCATCCTCCACTCCGACGCTGCTTTGCCATTGAAGTGGCCTACCTAGTTCTGGGAATGCTGCCTCGAAAGCTCCTTGTTTTGTTTCGATTTGCTCTCTTGCATGACCCAAACAGTCTATTTTCGAAATTATCACAACCTTCTGGGGAGGAGGAGGAGGGTTGTCGCTTTGTTCGGAAACAGCCACGACCGGTGGGAAGCGCGAGCCAACGCCCCTGGCATCCACTACGCCCCGCCGCCCAACGCCCCAACGCCCCAACTCCCAGCTCTGGCCAACGCATACGTTCCCTGTCGAATCGTGTCCCTCCCATGAGCGACTCGGACGGCGACGATCTGGCCATGGCCTACTTTCTTCCCAACGGCATTGCCGACGACTCGCCCCCCAAGC
>JAADVY010000206.1:0-23886 GCA_023336035.1 Pythium plurisporium
ACGCCATCGGGGATCTTGCCCATCTTGATCGTGCTGAGTGCCTGGTCGGGCGTGGGCATGTCGGCTTCTTGGACGGCGGTGGTGGTGACACGGTCGGATGCGTGGACGAACGCGACGGCCATGCAGGCGGCGGTGGTGGCAATGGCAGCAAATTTCATGGTGCTGTGAACAGTGGCCGGACGAGGAGGTAGTGGTGGGGACTTGGTCACTGGGTCGCGAGTTGCGAAGTGAGGAGTCGAGAGCAGCGCAAACTTGGGGTCGACCGGGACGTCATGGTGAAGGCGACATCGTTATGGAGATTCGCAGGAAGTTCCGGGAGCGATGCTTGATGGTAGAAAACAAAGAGCGCGATACGAATTGCTCGAAGCACTTCCTACCGAGATTGATGGATGGCCACTCAATCGACTGAGGTACGGGATCCGCCGCTACGTCTCGAGCCACTAGAATGAGGCGACCGTGTAGTTGGCGGTATCCCTAAATAGTTCTCCAATCAGCCGATGCGTGAGCGCGTGGCCGGGGCTGGTCGCGAAGAAATACCCGTGCACGGGCATCCCCACGAGCCCCAGATCCCCCACACAATCCAGCATCTTGTGCCGCACCCACTCGTCTTCTGGAAACCGCAGCCCCTCCGGATTCAGCACCTGGATCCCGCCTTCGTCGTTGCGTCTAAACACGACCGCGTTGTCCAGCGACCCGCCGAGCGCTAACTGGTTAGACTGCATCCACGCGATCTCGTCTTCAAACGTGAACGTCCGCGCCGGCGCGACACGCTCTTCAAACGCCTTTAAATTGGCAACAGGATCATCCGTAAGACTAAACTGGAACCATTTAGAGCCAAGTCCCTTGTGGGCAAAATTGACTTGTACCGACAGGTGCAACACCGGCGTCGGGTCCGCCGAGAGATCGGTGGGGATGGGCAAGAACCACGCGGCCTTGTCCGGCAGTACGACTTGCACAGGACGCTGGATCCGGAGACACGACGCTTTTCCTTCCCTCTGGATCGTGGATAGACCCGCGTCGCGGAGCGCGTCCACAAATGGGAGTGCACTGCCGTCGAGAATAGGCAGCTCCACGACCTGGTCGTGGTTCGATCTTTCGATGCTGACGTCCGCATGTGTGACGCGCGCCGCCACCAGCGCCGCCATGAGGTGCTCGATGGTGGAGACGCGCCAGCTGTCGTCGTGGGCCCGAAGCTGCGTGCAGAGCAGGCTCTTGGACGGATCTAACGCCGCGACGCCGACGCGGATGGGCGCGCGGCCGTGCATGCGGAATGTGATACCGCCGTCATCATGGCCGTTAGACGCCTTGAGTTGCGGAGAGAGAGAGGGAGGGGAGAGTCGGATGCGTACGCGCTTGCCCGAGTGGAGCCCCACGCCGGCGAGCTCGACGGCCCGCTTGAGCGTGCACAGTGCAACCATGATTTGGGGATATGGCTGGAGGTGTTCGATTGGTATCGGATTACTTCTTCTAGTAGTGTGGGGCACATGGATCTAGGATTTAGGTACCTGACTGGTGGGTGCACTAACCTCAGATTTGGGTCACCCGAAAATTTCGATCCTTTCGCTGTGTGGGATCCCACACGACGACTCAGATGCCATGAAACCTGTGAAATTCTATGAAGCGGGCGATGAATGGTCTCAATACACTACTATGAGTTATCTATATGTCCTTCCAGCTGATAAAAGACGTTTTCGTTGCAAGTGATGAATATCATAAAATAGTAGCTTGGCGAGGTTGCCACCTGCGATATTGCATTCTACATATCATCACCTCAATTCACGACCCCGAGCAGCCACATGGGAAGCATCTCGCGCTCTTCTTTCGAAGAATCCACTGACGGGGCCGAAACGCAACATGCCTGACCAAGCCACGCGCCTCCGTGGGTTCCTCCCATCAGCCACATCGCTGATCGGGTCTTGTTGTATTACTGCATTACTCAGCGACGTCTCGGGACCGTGAGTGTGGGCTCGATTCCAAAGCCACAGAACGGCTCTGGAATCTCGAACTTCGGGACGCGCCCACGCCCTTTCTACGCACATTCAAAGTCCAACAGTGCTATTCACCATCGGATGGCGTTCCCCCAGAGAAATTCCCCCACGCCATTTCAACCTGGAACGTTTAGACCCGCCTCTAAACGGTTAGACCGCTCGTGGTGTCGAGCTGCTCGACGTATCTCGTCCATCGTGCGCTAATACTGGAATTACCCTGGATTCTCTACACGATATGCCCGCGTCCTCATCCACGTCCACGACCGCGCGGCGCCGGCCGCACGGCCACCGCCTCAAGCTGCGGTGGGAGTACACGGGCGTGCTGACCAAGCTGCCGTCGTGTTCGGAGGCGTCGCACCCCACGACCAAGAAGACCTCGACCGCCCCCACCCGCGTGGTCCAAGCCGCCCCACTGGACGTGCCGCTGGCCGAGTCGTTCCTGAGCGACGCCACGGCCGTGTCCTCGCACGACCCGCAGACGCCCACGACGCCGATCCCGACGATCCCGCTCGAGACCATCGCCACGACACCCGTGCCCATGGCCCGCACGCAGCCACAGACCTCGCCAGTTCCTCTCCGTGTGGGGATCAACAACGACGCGCTCACGCATCAGGCCCGCGTCGCGAAGAAGCGCGTGGAGACGCTCGCGCGGCGAGACGCACTGGTCGGTCCGTGGCGCAAGCGAAAGCTCGCGATGACCGCGCCGCGCTCGCCCGTCGCGTCTTGTATCGGTGTTGCGAGCGGACGCCCCCACCGTATTCCAGTGGACGCGTCACGGATGGAATGCCAGGTGCTCGACTTTCAATCGCCACGGCGGGACGAGTACAAGATCCTCGCGCGTATGAACATTGCCGGCACGCTCCGTGAGATCATGAGCGTGCTCTCGACCGACAACGCCGCGCATTTCCACCGCTCGATGGCCGCGCTTTTTGGTGGGCAGTACATCACGGGCGAGAACATGCTCACAAGCGAGAGCGTCGGCACGCGGCGGCCTCGGGCCTCGAGCATGCGGCTCTCGAAGGCGCTGTTCGCGGCGTCGCGGCGCAGCTCCATGCGACCGATGGCGGCGTCGTTGTCGCCGCGGTTCTCGTCGTCGTCGTTGTCGTCCATTAGCAACATGAAGATGTCGCTCAATGCCGTGACCCTGCAACTACGACACGGCTTTATGCGGCGGCGGCTCCACCACTGGCAGTTCTTGGACTATCTCGACGAAAAGGTCGACGCCATGGCCGTCACACGGGTGCTGCAGACCGTCAAGTCGTCGTCGTCGTCCTCCTCCTCCACCACCACTTCCAGGCCACGTGCGTCCTCCTCGCCCAAGGTCCACAAGTCGCTCGGCGACTTGCTGGCCGGCTACGTGATCCGCGAGGACCGCCTGGCCCAGTTCACACGGGTCTTCTTCTACGGCGAGGCCCGTGCCGGCAACAAGCCCGTGGCCTCGCACGTGAAGCAGCTGCTGCGCAGCATGGTCGAGACGCTGTGTCGGCTCGTCGCGACGGTCGAGCGCGAGCGGCTCAGTGCACTCTACCGGCAGCTCCGTGCGGACGAGAGCGTGCCAGTGGCCGCGAGCCGCTGCTTTGCATGCAACGCCAGCTTTGGACTCTCGTCGCGACGCCACCAGTGCGCGTGCTGCCGCCAGTCCGTGTGCCGCAAGTGCCTCGAGGCCCGCGAGATGGACACGACCAGTGGCGCCGCCACGGCCGCCACACGCGCGCTCGCGATCAGTCCGCCGGCATTGCAGAAAGTGCGTGTGTGCCGCGCCTGCGTGGACCGCGTGAGTCTGCCGTCGCTGGCGATGGTACCGCCGTCCAAGATGAACACCGAGACGATCGACGAGCGCGAGGAAGAGGAGGAGGACGACGAGGAGGAAGAGGACGACGTTGTCGTGGTGGATACACTGAGCGAAGACGACGCGTACGAATGGGCATGAACGCACCCACACGACTCCCAACGGAAGGATCGTAGGAGCCAACTCAGTAATAGAGGAAAAAGATACCTAGCACGTCCCTCGATCCGTCGCGTGGGTTCATCAAGGCTGCTGGCAGGAAGGCTTCACGGTGCGTGAAGTTACATAATATGTCAAATTATGTCAGGGGCCACACCAAAACCTCTCATACCGTATATGTGTCTTTCCACTGGATGTGGGTGGTCGGACAGTAGAGACTCCATCGAACCCTACCAATCCATACAATCCATCTTTTCATGGACTGAGTCGCCATGAACATTCCCCGTTTTCATGCCACCGTGTATTACTGTAGTGTGCGGCTCTCTCTCCCACAACCTTCATTTCCCGTCAAGCCCACTTCCACACCAGGCATGGCCGACTCCACGCAGCCTCCATCTCCGCCTCCGTCCCCATCGACGGCGCCTTCGATGCCCACGTCGCGCCGCAGCAGCAGCGTCTCGTCGGCCACGACCGTCGCGGCGCTTCGCACCGCCGGCTTCCGCGGCCGCGCGGTCCACTCGGCCGACGAGAAGCGCGTCACGTTCCGCGCGACGCCCTCGGTGCGCTACTTCAAGAGCACGCACAGCGCGTCGTTCGGCAGCGACGACGTGGACGACGACAGCGACGCGCAGCTTCCGCAGTGGCGCGCGATGCGGTTACGTCGCACGCGACGGCGCCTCGTTCCGCGGCGCGTCCACGAGCAGCACATGGACGACGTGGACGCGCCGACCAAGCAGCTCGTGCTCAAGATCGCGGACGCCGCAAGGCAGAGCGTCGAGGCCGCGGTCCGCGAGCTGACAAGTGCGAGTGGAGCGGCCGGGTGGACGCGACGGCGGCGCGACGCGGTGCTGTCGTTTCGGGACGCGGCGGATGGCCGGACAAGCGAGGCGTTTGAGCGACGGCAGCGCACGGCCCACCAAGTGGTCGTCTCGACGGTGCTACCGTGTCGGCTGCGCGAGCTGCAGCGCGTGCTGGAGACGACGCCGCTGGACGCGCTGGACGCGGCGCTGCTCGCGTGCACCCACGAGCGGATCGACCGTGCGACGCTGGTGGAGACGACGGCCACGACGCTCCCGCAGCTGCGGGAGCAGCAGCGAAAGGAGAAACGCGGTCTGTTTCGCGTGGATCCGTTGCGAGATAGCCGCCAGGGGAGCGAGACCGTGACGATCAAGCGCGTGGTGCTGCCGCGCACCAAGATGGGCGAAGCGGCGCAGGCGTGGCGGCGAGTGAAGCATGAGGGAGCCAGCGAGCCCGTGGAGAACGAGACGCTCGAGTTGATCGACGTGACCAGGACCCCGAGTGTGAAGAGTGCTGCAGTACCGTACACGTCACGCGTGCTGCAGCAAATGGCGTCGCTCTCGAATGCGGGCCACGCGCTTACTGGAGACATGCAGGTCGCGTACGTGCTGCAGCCGAATGCAAGCTCGTCCCAGGAGACCACAGTCTTGTTGTTTATCTCCCGCAAACGAAAGGCATTGAAGGGGTTCTCGTGGTCGGCCGAGTCGGTGAGCGATGCACTTGTCGCTCGCTTGAACGCGATCACGACAGTTCTGTGGGGCTATGTCGAGCGACGGCGATTCGGATTCCAAGTGCTCACGTACCCCGACTTGGTCTATTGTGTTCGTGACATTGAGGAGGCTCAATCGGAGGTCTCGCACTGTCCACAGTGCTCGAACGAGTTTGGCTTTCTTCGTCGACGGCACTTTTGTCATCTCTGTGCACTATGGACGTGCATAAAGTGCTCGTCGGAACAAGACGTGGAAACCCATGAGAGCGGGTGGATCCTGGAAAACGTGAGGATCTGCAGCGCCTGCCAAGACCGCGTGCACGAGTGTGTCTACGACTACGATCGCGGTGCCATTTCTCCCGCTCAACCAACCATCCGAAGTGACCTGGAGTATGTCCAGAACCGGTACTCGCGTCATATTGCTGAGTCGTGGATTCGGCTTCTGCAGCGTGCATCCAACGACGAAGAACGCCACGTCTATTCACACCTGCTGGATACACTGGCAACGTTGCTGTCGCCTGAAGACGAATATAACTTCCGGTTGAGCGCGTTGCAACCAGACTGGGAAGATCTAGCAACAGACGAGATGAGTGAATCGGTCGAAGAACTCGCTGAGATGCTTCCAATCCCAAACCTGACTCGAAGTGAATGCGCGCTTAGCCACGACATGACTCGGAGGGAATATGTGCTTCTGTTTGACGACGAGACGGGGTATCCTCAAAGCCCCACAACAGTGGATGACAGCGATCGAGTAAAGCACGTCGAGAAGCTTTCGATCCTGGACATACCATCGTATCCGACTGTGGATGCGGTATGTGCACTCGCCGCGAACGCTCTCCAGTGTCGGATGGCCTTCATGTCAGTGATCACCACTGATCGAACATTGCTGATATCAAAATGCGGGCTATCGACAACGGAACGCAGCCGAGACGACGGCTTTTGCGCCTACACGTTGCAAAGTATTCACCCTCTCGTGGTTCTGGACTTGGCTCGAGACGTTCGTAGTCGTTACTTCTCACTCACAACCGAAGAGAACGCGAGATTTTACTGTGGGATCCCGCTTCTGAGTCCGGACGAGACGTTCGTGATGGCAACTTTTGCTGTTGCTGATACCCGCCCACGGCAAGCTCTCACAACTGCGGCGTACGCGATGTTCGTGGTGTTTTCTCACGCTGCAAGAGCCGCATTGATTCAAGAACTTCAGGAGCGCGCGCGGAGTCCACCTGTGGGTGCTTAGAGTGGGCTTCAGTGCCGTCTGATGCTGAGAACCACACCGCTTGCGTTCCCTGGAAGAGTTTCTGCAAGCAAATCGATTGACATACAACCTCGAGGTGAAAGGCATCGTAACCCGAAGAATGCGTAGTTCTTTTGCATACTACAAAATTTGTACGCATACTTCGGTTGCATTTAATGAGACACCAACGCGTCACAAACTCTACAGGTTCTCGCATGATCCATTCGATGGGGACTGGCCATCAGATTCCCATTGCCCTTGCACATACAAATCGGATACGTCGTACCGTGGAAGTGGTGGTGATACACTGGCCGCAGCGGTGTGTTTATCCGTCAACAACACCGAGAGCGTTTGCTTGAGCATGAGATGGCGCTCTGTGAGGCGACGCACCATCTCCTCGAGTTCTTCCAACCGCGCGCGAGACCGCTGGCGAGATCGAGCCGCCGACACGCGGTTGTTATGCTTGCGGAGCTCTTTCTTTGCATCGTTCTCCGAGTCGGACCGAGTGCTTCGCGTGGATTCGTCATCGTGTGGTGCGGCAAGTCTGTCCATCGGCAGCTCAGTGTGGCTGCTTTCACCATCGATGGCTTGCGAGTGGTCGATTTTTTTCCTCGTGCATCGCGTGGCCACTGGGATCGGAAACGTGGCCATGGGTCGTGGCATCATGTCTGGCGTCGCTCATTAGATGCTGGGATCTTTTGGGAAGTGAGCATGTGAAAGAGCTGAGCTGAATCGGGAACGACGTCTCTGTCCGACGCACGATATCGGTCAAGTGGGTCGCACTGCGATCGCACTGGCCGCTGGCCACTTTGCTGCAGTCCAGACTGTGTGACACCACCCAGTGAGTCACCACTCGTGTGAGGTGGGACCTCAGATATGGTTCAGCCCATGTGCAATTGTATTCGTGACTCGGCTTTGCAGGCCACGTCCTCGCCACTGTTACTGTACAGTACCAAAGCACCAAAGCACTTGGTACCGTACAGTTTGTCCACCAGTACAGTGCGTGGGCCACGTCAGCCTAATATATGAGTTTTCTCCCCAAGAGTGGGCCATAGACACAGTCAGACGATCCCCCCAACGGCGCCTGCGACATAACAACGAATGCCACACAGGAACGAGAGAATTCCTGCTGCGTGTCTTAAGTACGAGACGAGAGAAGGAGAGGAAACCGATCTCCGTGCCAAACACACAGGTACACTGATGCAAGATGTTTGACACCGATCAGATTCTGAGATCTCTGAGGCAAACCAGTGATGTACTGAAATAAATCTCTTCTGTCCCGGTGACCGATCGTGCCCCGTTTTATGTGTGGGTTGATCCCCGCCATGCAATCGGACGACACTCTGGATGCGTGCGTGTTGATGTTGAGGCTCGGAGTTCGACGTCGCTCCAGAGTCTGGACTCCGGACCGTCCAGAGGAGAAGTCCCTCGGATGACGACGTTCCAGAGTGTCCAGAGCCGTGGCCTCTGTCCGTGAAAAATTTGGTCCGCTTCCCGCAGCGTCCACCTCTCGGAGAAATCGATCAGCAACCAACCACGGTCTCACCTGTGGACCAATACAATACGCGACGGTCTCACCTCAGCACGCTTGGATGCGGAGTCCTTGTCATGCTCTTTGTGAGCCGAGGGATTTGCCATGGAGTTCTTTGTCCTTGGGGGCCGTCGAGTGCTTCACGCCAAGTGTATCATCACCTGAGCGGCTCGTCCTGTCGCGTGGCATCCGGGCATGCCCTCGCGAGCAGCGTGAGCTTCAAGCAGCACAGAGAAGTGCCACCAAGCAAGCGGCTGCGGCATGGCGTACTTTCCCGTGTGGTAGGCTCGGTACATGTTTGCGAGAGGGTCCATAGCGTCAATGATTGACCAGTCGATCCAGGCAGGGAATCTTGTCCACTGGCAAGAGGGCAAGGCTACGTATACTGTTTTGATTGCTTCGGCATGGCTTTTGTACGCTAGTGATAATACGGTGTATGGAGAGGAACGGGGCCCTGCGGGACGTGGAGTGGATGGTGCGACGTATGCGGTGGTGGTGGGGCCATGTGTGCGTGGCGCTCGACCGCGGCGCGTTCCAGCAGCAGCGCCTGCACTTGCTCCTCGAGCTGTCGGTTCTTGGCCGAGAGCTCGCGCACGAGCGTCTCGAGCTGGCCCATGCGATCGCGGTTGCGCTTGCGCGAGCGCGCGGCCGACTGGCGGTTCTTGTGCTTGCGCAGCTCTTCCTTGCTCAACTTGGAAGTGTCCACGTCGCCGTCCTCGGCGTCCTCTACGTCGCTGTCGCTACTCCGTTGGGAGCCGGACACGGACGACGGTCCCGAATCGCTCGGCGCGGGGATTGGCCCCGTGGCCATTGGTCCATTCGGGCTGACGTCGTACTCGGGATACGCGGATTGGTGGCCTGCGACATTGAGCGACTCCATGAGGAACCGCGTCTCGGTCGCATGCAGTGGTGTCTCGAATCCGCCAAAGCCGTAGCCGCTGGACGCGCCCGACGCGTAGTCATTCAGGAACGATGGATTCCGGTAGGCCGCGTGGCTGCTTGGGTACACATTGACATCCATGTTGCTGATCTTGATGAGGTTGGCGTCCATCTTGGGTCGTCGTGGATTAAGTGAGACGCTTGTGGCGTGGGAGGCACTGGAGGTGGTGGAGGAGCGTTGCTGATACCGGAGGCAAGGCTCGGTGGGGGGAGCGAAGGCGGTCGTGTTGTCGGCCGGGCGGCGGATTGGCAAGTGGCGCAGTCCCTTGGCGGCGCTCGGCGGCCCGAGGAGAAGGGAAGCGGAGGGGACGGGAGGAGAGGGGGGGAGGAGCGTGCGTCGTAGCAGCAGATGGACTGCGCGTGTGCATGTATCAGACCTGTCTCCTCCTCCGCCATGCGAAAGTGATGCTTGTCCCTCCGCAGGGCCGGTCGGTGGGATTTGCCGAGTGGCTCATCTACTGACTTAGCCGTGGGTGGGTGGGACTGGATATCTCTGACATATTCGACCGACGACACCCGGAGAAAAGATGATCGGTCAGAGGGTGGCGAGTGGGGGGGGGCGGCTATCCCTTGATGATTCTCTATGGGGCGGATGGGCCGCTTCCCGCAAGTATTGTCGAGACCCTGTCGTACCGGTCTATTAGGGACCCGCAACCGCGTTCGCCGGTGAGCAACCGGACCAGATCGCCACTTGGGCGATTGTTGGACGCCATTCCGTCCAGTGCACGAACCCAAAGCAACGGGAACTCGAATCCGACACGGGAGAAACTCGACGCAGCAACCAGCAGTGGATGCGATCATGGATTCTACCTCGGGGCCGGAGTCCTCCTCCACGACGTGTACAGGATTACTTCAAAGTACGTCGGTCAGCCACTGTACTGTACACTACTACCGTCGAAGTGGATCAGCGGTGAGTTCCCTCAAGTGTTGTGCCGTTGTGGGCCCTCCAACTTGATAGGGGAACTTTTGGGAGAGCAGTGATGGAGGACGATGGAGGGTAATCCCTCCTGAGATATCCAGCATCGAGTCGACCACCACCGCCATCGACGACGTGCCGACGTGCAACAGTATACCGTACGTGCTGCACGATCCAATCGACGGTTCGGATTAGGAAAAAGATCCTCATTGTGGAAACGAAAGGGCCTCTGAGCATGCCGACGGACGCTCGAGTGCAGGCGTGAAGCCAACAAACCGTGTCCATCATGGGCGACGGCGTGCCGTGGGTTGCTTCTCGCATTGCCCTCAAGACGAGAGAGAGAGAGAGTCCAGATCATATCGCCCATGACGTGGCAAGCTGAGGGTCTCAGCCTGAGACCTCAACAACCCGAGGATTTTTATGCATTGCACGAGATGATCCAGCGTGGAGAACTCAGCTACATGGACGTCGCGATGCGCGTGCTGAGGTTGCAGCGACCTGGCTACTATATAATTCGTACAGACACGATGGCAAGTTCAGAGCGCAAATGGTTGCGACGACTGTGGAAACGCCATTGCCACTCTGTCGGACACGCCAGAGGATTCAACGCGAATCCTCTCTCGCTGCTTGCGAGACTCCCAGAAGTTTCGTGTCATTGGAGAGTCACCACGGGTGACTGGCGAGCTTGGCGCAGAGACTCGACGGATGCGCAAGCGCCGGTGCCGTGCTGCTCGCTGACGTGCGAGGAGCGCCGCTCCCTTTATGGATTCTTCTGTACAAGCTGTCGCGCTCCAGAGATGCGTTCAAAGAAGTCAGAGTGTCGACTCGACTCGTAGTCAGTGGCTGCGAGGGGGATCTCAGGCGCCGTGGGCGGTGAACGTACACGGGTCGAATTGTGTGACCGATGTGCAAGCGGTGCAAGCGTTGAAGCATTGCAGCATTTTGTCCCGCGAACGGCGCACTTCGAAAAAATTCGCATACTGTACCATTCCTTCAACTCTGGATAAAATCCCGACCCAAACTTCCAGATCCAGAGTGCTGGAAGCAGAGAGTTCCAGAGATTGGCAGTTGACTCAGACCTCTCCGATTCATGTGGTCCACAGAGCCGAATCTGATTCCAGTGACCTTTCAGCTGAGAAGGGTGAAACGGAGGCAAGCCCCACTCTCTCTTCGTCTTCTGCGTCTTGGTCGTCAGTTAGGTGGCCTCCCGCGACGACACGCGACGCTTGTGTCCGACACGACTGCCATCTCCCAACAGACCTTCGATTCCGCCCAGCGAGGACACCACTAATCTCGCCGGGACTTGGTGATCGCGCGTGTCTCATCCGGATAGTCCTCCGTTTTTCTTTCCAGACAAGGATCTCCCATCTGGATCTTCACGCCGTGCTCCGGATCGCGTCCAGAAAAACACCATGGGTAAGCAGCGCATGGGCGTGCTGAGCGTCGCGCTCATCACGTATTTCAATGTGAGCGGCGGTCCCTGGGGCTCGGAGCCCATCGTGGCCTCGTGTGGGCCACTCGTGGGCATCGTCGCGACTGTCGTGTTCCCGTTTCTCTGGTGTCTGCCGCTCGCGCTCTCGTTCGCCGAGTTGTTCAGTGCGTTCCCGACCGACTCGAGCTTTTGCACATGGGTGGGCAAGGCCTTTGGCCGTCCCATGGGCTTCCACGTCGGCTACTGGTCGTGGGTCGGCGGCGTCATTGACAACGCCATCTACCCGTGTCTCATGGTCGACTCGCTGGTCGCGGCGCTGCTCGGGCCCGAGTACGCACTCAAATCGTTCATCGTGCCGTGGTGGATGTACCTCATCCGGCTCATTGCCGCGACGGTCTTTATGCTCCCGACGATCCACAGCATCGACGCCGTCGGCCGCTTTCTGCTCGTGCTCGGTGTCGCGATGATCTTGCCGTTTTTCGTGCTCGTCTACTACGCGATCCCGCAAATCGACACGGCCAACTGGTTGATCGTGCGCCCCGAGCCCGAGTGGAGCCAGCTCTTCAGTGTGCTCTACTGGAGCTACAGCGGATTCGACGCCGCGGGCGCGTACGCGAGTGAGATCGACAATCCCCGGCAGACCTACCCGCGCGCGATGACGCTCACGGTCGTGCTGGTCGCGCTCACGTACTCGCTGCCGTTCGTTGCGGTCTCCGGGGTCAACAAGCCACCGTACGAGACGTGGGCGGATGGCTACTACCCGCTTATCGCCGAGAAGATCTCGGGTCCGTTGCTTCGCTCGTGGTTCCTCGTGTGTGCGGTGCTCGGGAACATGGGCGTGTACATCGCCAAGCTCACCAAGAACGGATTTATGCTCGCCGGTATGGCCGACCTCGGCCTCGCACCGTCATACTTCATTGGGTGCGTTCTATAGTTCTCGTAGTGTGGAGGCTGGCGCTCCCTGATGGTCTTGTATGTTATATCAACAGCCGATCCGCTGACACGGGTGTGCCACGGCGGTCGATCTTGCTGTCGTACGGGATCATCTCGTTCATGGCCCTGTTTGACTTCAACGTGATCCTCGGCGTCGACAACTTTCTCTCGGCGCTTGCCTGCGTCACGGAGCTGAGTGCAGTCGTGCGGTTAAGGTTCACGGACCCGCAACTCGAGCGTCCGTACAAAGTGAACCTCTCGGACAAGGGGCTTCTCGCCCTAATGACCGCGCCGTTTTGCATCGGTTCTTTTGTCGTCATCAACGAGTTCACCAAGACGCGATTGAGCATGACCCTTAATGTCGTCGCGCTGCTAGGGGGCGTCGTCTACCATCGAATCCTGCGTCGATCACAGCAGCGTCTGTTATCTCCACGCGCGAGCAAGATTTTTACGCAAGGGCTACAACTCACCATTGAAACGCCAGTCGGACTGACGCTGCCACCGCAGAAGCTGCCTCTGCTCTCGGAGAACGCTTCCTCTCCAAGCAGAGTCGCTTATACCTGAGACATACAGATATACTACCCATTCATTGGAACATCTTGAGAGAGCTGGGCGAGGCCATGTTCTGTATTCAAACATAGAGATGATTCATTCTGGCCAAACCCTCTTGTCCTCAAGTACACGATTGACGCGAGAGCTCAGGCAAGGGACGTCAAACAACGCGAGAACATTACTCCCGCTCCATAGACTTCACGGACTTGTTTGCAACCTCATTTTTGACACGTTCTATTCGGCAGATTTCGCCACATCCTTCGTGACGGTTGCAGCCGGTGCAAGCGACAGACCTCCGAACATGTCCACGGGAGAGGTGGGTGCTTCTGGCTCAACGACAGTCTCCGAAACATTCGCATCAACGACACTTTCCTCAGTGGCCACATCTGTAGTTGCGGCGGTCGTTGTCAGTGAAAGACCTCCAAAAATGTCCGTCGAAGTAGTTGTGGCCTCAACAGACATAGCTGAATTTGTCTCCGGATGTTCTACGCTCGAGTCTGTGGTCACCGCAGTCGAAGCGAGCGAAAGACCACCGAACATGTCGACTGGTGATGAAGTCGCCTCTGTGGTCTCTGAGTTTGCCTCTGCTGACACATCTTCCGTTGAGTGCTCTTCAATTTGCACCTCCTGCGCTGGTGTGTTGTCGTCCTCGGTGGCTTCTTCGACGTTGACCATGACACCGTCGTCACTGTTGGTAGTCTCGTCGGCCTTTTCAGTCAGTGTCAAACCGCCAAAAAGAGATCCGGAGATTTCATTGGTCGCGTTCGTCTGATCAGGCATTGCCACGTGCACTGCAGAGACGTTATCATCCACCGAAATCGAGCTCGATCCGAGTTGAAGACCATCAAACATTGGAAGAGTCACAATATCACTAGTTCCCTCTGCCTTCGAGTCAGAAGATTTGCGTGGAGAGTCAACAGGAGCAGAGGTCACTTGAAGGCCTGAGAACATCCCAATGGAAGACTTGCGCCGCGGAGAGTTGGGCCCACTGCCGACAGAAAGGCGGCGGGGAGATACTGGTGTTTCTTTCGGCGAGATTGCAGACGAAGGTTCTTCATCGTGGTCATCTTGGTTTGCCACATCCGTAGTTTCTTCAGCCTGAGCAGCCGACGCGCCGACCTGCATTCCAGCAAACATCGAGTCTTCAGTTGTTGTCGCAGCTTCTGGTGCTGATGCGGGGACCTGCATTCCAGCGAACATCGAGTCTGCACTTGCCTCACCAGTGCCCATACCCAGCCCAGTGAACAAGCCCATTCCTTCGTTCGTTACCTCAGCCCCAGCCGGAGCACCATTGACACTTGCACTCGCATCCTGCGAGACTTGCGTGCTATCAGCGAGCAGTTGAACGATTTCTGACTCCTCTTCGCGAAGTTGCTGCAGTTCCTCCTCCAGCTCAGCCGCAGCTTCATAGTCCTCATTCTCTGTGTCACGTTCGATATCAGCCTCGAGCATTTTGATGCGGGCGCGAATAAGACGAAGCTCGTCTTCAAGCTCTTCAGGAGTGTTACCCTCCTCGTCGCCTTCTTCATGGTCTTCAAGGTCTTCATGATCATTGCTGGTGTCCATCTGAGCGGCTCCGTCGGAGCCAGAGGTTCCGAGTGAGTGTGCGGAGCCTGCTCTGGCCTTTAAAAGTGCTTCACGTTCGCGTAGAGTTTCCAGCTGCTCATCAAGTTTGGCCGCACGCTCATATTCCTCGTTCTCAGTTGCCTGTTCGATCAACCTCTCCAGCTCGGACATTTTTTGCGCAATATCTTCAAGATTTGCGGGGGCGTCACGAACACTTCCAATGCGCGTATCAACACCAGCGCTGACTACCAGATCGGAAGTAGTCAGAACGACAGGAGATTGCAACTGCTCCTCCGGTTCTTCATCAACGCTTTCGTCATCTTCTTCCTCGTCCTCCTCCACCTCCTCGTCTTCTTCCGCCGTTGGATCAGTCAAGTCGTACTTCCTTTCTAAGGCCTCGACTTGTGCAATGCAGGCATCGTACTCAGCCTGCACGAGGAGCAATGCTGACGATCGGAAATCCACACCATCGGCGGCAGCAATACCGTCGCTCTTGACCTTGTCGAACTTTCGCAACGAACGACGCAAGCTCTTTGCTTCCTTCCATAGCTCGTGCAGAGTGTTGAGCTCGAGCTGCTTCTCCACCGTCTTCAGTTCCTCCTTTTTCTCTTCATATTCCGCCTCTCGCTTTTCGATACGCTCCTTCAAATCCTGCAGCTCCATCTCAACTACTTCGACCATCTCTTCGGCGGTAGATTGATCCTTCTCCAATGCCTTGATATCCTTCGAGATACGGGCAGCTTCCTTGAAGTTTCGCTGAGAAGCGGCTGCTTTCTTTTCTTGTTCGAGCTGTGGGATCATAGCTTGCGCTGATGCAATCGCGTTATGGTGAACAGTGAGGGATTTCTCCAGGTCTTCACGCTGCTTACGAAGCATCACAAAGCTCTGCTCAGCAATGGCAGCGGAGTCAGCCAAGGCTGTGAGTTCAGCTGTGTGTTGCTTTCGCCGAACAGTAGCTTGCTCACGACGCGTTTCTTGCACTTCCAAAACTGTCGCGAGAAGCATTGCCGCACGCATCTCCTTCTTCACAGTCTTCATGCGCTTACCGAAAGCGGCGATACGAGCCCCGTAGTCTTGGATAGTGTCGGCATACTGCTTTCTCTCCTCTTTGAGCTGCTCTGCGTCAGCTTCAACTTCCGTCTTTGTTTTCAAGAGGCCATCCTCACGATCCGCAATGCGCTTCAACTGTCGAGAGTATCGGCTGCGAACCGAGTCTATGTCCTTCTCAGCCTTATCAATTGACGCCTGAATACCGCGCATTTGCTCCATCTTCATATCCAGCTGGCGTTGCAGCTCGAGGATCTCTTCGTGAACACCAGCCTTCTCAATCAGCAGCTCCTCCCGTAGCGTGATTTCATTCTTGCATTGATCTTCAATCGTAGCCTCAATCTCTTCCTTTTCTGATTTCAGGTGATCCATGTTGGATGAGACATGGCTCAACTCCGTCTCAATACGATCGGCTTCAAACTGCAGATGCTCAGTCTGCTCGACTTCATACTTCTTAAGCTCTTCGCGTAGAGCGCCACGCTCCGAATCTTGGTCGTCACGGAACTTCTCCAGCTCCTTCAGTGTCCCGCGAGTACTCCTCAATTGGTTGGTGAATGCCTTCTCCTTCGCCTTTACGAACGCCACGAGCTCGCTATCGACCTTGCGAACATCGCTCTCGCTCAAGGTGATGCAATGGCGCACGCTGTTGATGGTGCTGTTCAGAGCGTCGGCTTTTTCGAAATCTTCCACCTCGACGGCTTGCTGCTGCTGTGCTTCGATGGTACGCAGATCAATTTCATACTGAGTCAGTTGCTTCGCTAGCTGAATCTTGCGCTCGAGAATTTTGTTCTCTTCTTCATTTTGCTTGAGGGTGCTATCGCGGAAGCTGACAGCGCTGGCATGGAAGTCTCGAAGAGTGTTCATGAGCTTCTCTTCAGGCGTCGGTGGCGCAGCAGGCTTCTCCGGCTCTAGTGGAGGGTTTTTCTTCTTTGATGCCGGAGTCTTCTCGCTGGAGGATGGGAGCACAACAGAAGTAGAGGCATCCGACTGCTCGTCCACACTTTGCTTCCGGTGAACATTGAGACCAGCGAGGACACCACCTTCAGATGACGGAGGCGAGCTTTTACTCGAACCCCGCGGCGAGTTGCCGCCATGCACAGTCAGTCCCGCAAGAACGCTACCACCCGACGAGGACGCAGTCGATCCACCTTCATGGACAGTGAGGCCTGCCAAGACCGACCCGCCCTTCACCGGGGGAAGAAGATGCGCCAAGTCAGTTGCGTTCGTCGCCAAACGTGCTTTAGAGTTCGTTTGCGGTACAGTCTCTTCCGTACCGTGGTGCTGTTGCATCACATCTTCGGCATTAAGATCCCCTCGTTGAAGTGCGGCTATCGATTCGTCGGAAAGCTGCCGACCAAAGCCGGGTCGGAATGACTTGGTCTTCTTCTTTTTCACGGTCTTGGAAGCACCCGGGCGGGTGATAGCACCAACCCCGGGGCCGATGCTTTGCCGCTGGACAGCAGCTGGGTCTCCGCCTCCCGGTCCCGCAGCGACATCCAAGTAATTGAAAGTGCCACCTCGACCTCCAGATTTCTTGCGCTCGGGTCCTGGCCGCACAATCTCGTCCTCATGCCCGTGCGCAGCACCAGAGGGACCAAGCGGAGCAGCCGCAGCTCCACCCGGAGCCAAGTCGAGTCCGCTAAACAAGCTTCCTCCGGTAGGCGGTCCTGGGGGCTGGCTCGGGGCGGCGTCGTGGTGGGAAGCACCATACCCTCCGTACTTAATCGGTGATGGCTTGAGTCCTTGTGGAGCACCACCGTACCCTGACGACGACGCCACTGGGGCTTTCAATGACATCCCACCAAACATGTCCATACCTCCACCACCGGCAGCAGCAGGCGGCGCGGCATGGTTTCCGTACGGAGGCGGTTGCGACTGCCCATACTGCGGCGGTTGCGGCGCACCATACGTGGGGACCGTGTGATGACTACCTCCCGCATTCGCCGAGTGGCCGTACTGGCTCGGAGCACCTCCTCCCGGCTGCGATCCACCGGCGCTCGGGGCACCACCATACGCACCGGGACCTTTCGCGACCGGTGGCGGCAAGTTGAAGAAGCCGCCACCAACCGGCTCGGGCGCAGCGCCACCGCCACTGGCAGCGTCGGCACTTCCAGGCTGCGAGCCGCGGTGGCCCGGCGGCCCTGACTTGGACGATCCGTCGTCCTTGTTCTTGAAGAAGCGGCCGAACATGGTGACGACGACGATTCAACCGCGTTTGGTCACGACGACACGCAACCCACCAACGGCGGCGGAAGGGAGCAGATCGTAGAGAGCACCCTCTCTCTATAAGATAGGGCACGCCGATAGGAGAGAGGGAGAATTCAAGCGAAGCGGAAGCGCGGCCGTTGCCACGTGACCTTGCCTCCCCCTTCTCTTACGTTTTGTCGGTCGCCGAATTGCCCCCGCATTCTTTCCCCTCACAGCGATGCGAGTGTACTGTGAAAGACAGAACAAAATTGAAGTGGGTCGTGGAGTGAAGGTCCATCAGGCGAGCGATGAAGAGGAGATTTTTACATCAGAGTCGTAATTATGGTTGATCATTTTTACACTGCGAACTTAGAGATACACGAGGGTACTTATCTGTCGTTTGATACTAGCCGAGGCTATTTAAGTGAGCCTATACGAGAAACTCACCGAAGCGCAAAAACCAAAGCGCAGAATCAGCATTTTGCGTCTCGTTGCCGTGTGGGCAATGACACCTGCAAAACCGAGCACAACGGATTCACTCTCAGATAGTGGAGTGATTCTCTTGGCGCTCAGCTGAAAGAATGCTTCTTGCCTACGTACTCCATCGTCGGGGTCCGACGTGAATTCGTCCACTGTCCACCCGACGATGGGGTTCTCTGTTGGGCCAATCCACACTGCCGTCGAATCTTCTACCCGTCGAGGTCGGTTCCCTGGCTTTACCTGTCTCGATGGCCCTCCATGGTACATCCATCAACTTAAATTGAAAACTCCAATGGCACTAAAGTGGGGATCCAATGGTTGAACTTGTCGCCAGCCCTTCGAAATTCTAGAATCGGGCGCGGGTTTACGCATTCCATACAAACTCCCATACAAATTCATTTTCGGGCGTCCTGACATTGCTGTTCTGTCTTCCACAGTACTACAGCCTCATGTGGAGTGATGGTCGCTGCCTTGTCGCGTCCGTCAACCGCAGCTTTGGCTTTCCTGTGGTGGTGACGGCATTTCCGAACTCGGCCGGATCTTCCCAAGAACCTCCCCTTCCCCCTCGTATTCACCATGAACCCGACGTTGGCCGTCGCCATGAAGAAGGCCTCCACGCAGCAGGCGCTGCGCCTCGGCGGCAAGCGCTTCTTCGCCTCGGGCAAGGACATCCGCTTCGGCGTCGAGGGCCGCGCCGCCATGCTGAAGGGCGCCGACCAGCTCGCCAACGCCGTGCAGGTGACCATGGGCCCCAAGGGCCGCAACGTGGTCATTGACCAGGCCTACGGCGCGCCCAAGATCACCAAGGACGGTGTCACGGTCGCTAAGAACATTGAGTTCAAGGACAAGTTCGAGAACATGGGCGCGCAGCTGCTCCGCCAGGTCGCGAACAACACGAACGACGCCGCCGGTGACGGTACCACGTCGGCCACGGTGCTCACGCGTGCGATCTTTAGCGAGGGCTGCAAGTCGGTCGCCGCCGGCATGAACCCCACGGACCTGCGCCGCGGTATCCAGATGGCCGTGGACCACGTCGTCGACGAGCTCGCCAAGCTCTCGCAGGACATTGACGACAAGCAGAAGGTTGCCCAGGTCGCGACCATCTCGGCCAACAGCGAGAAGGAGATTGGTGACCTCATTTCGGACGCCATGGAGCGCGTCGGCAAGGAGGGTGTCATCACGGTCCAGGACGGCAAGACGCTCTACAACGAGCTCGAGGTTGTCGAGGGCATGAAGTTCGACCGTGGTTTCATCTCGCCGTACTTTGTCACTGACAACAAGACCCAGACCTGCGAGATGGAGAACCCGTTCATCCTCCTCGTTGAGAAGAAGGTCTCGTCGCTCCAGTCGATCATCCCAGTGCTTGAGCAGGTCGTCAAGTCGCAGCGCCCGCTTCTCATCATCGCTGAGGATGTTGAGAGCGAGGCGCTTGCCGCTCTTGTGATCAACAAGATCCGTGGTGGTGTCAAGGTGTGCGCCGTCAAGGCCCCGGGCTTCGGTGACAACCGTAAGGCCAGCCTTCAGGATATGGCCGTGCTCACGGGTGCCACCGTCGTGTCGGAGGACCTTGGCCACCGCCTTGAGACCACGACCGCCGAGATGCTCGGTACTGCCAAGCGTGTTAGCGTGACCAAGGACGACACTCTGATCCTTGATGGCGCCGGTCTTCCGGAGCTCGTTGACGAGCGCTGCAACCTGCTCCGCAGCACGATTGACTCGACCACCTCGGACTACGAGAAGGAGAAGCTCCAGGAGCGTCTTGCCAAGCTTAGCGGCGGTGTTGCCGTGATCAAGGTCGGTGGCGCCAGCGAGGTTGAGGTCGGTGAGAAGAAGGACCGCGTCGTCGACGCGCTCAACGCCACGCGTGCCGCCGTTGCTGAGGGTATCGTGCCGGGTGGTGGCTCGGCTCTGCTCTGGGCTTCGCGCACGCTCCCGTCGCTCTACGAGAAGGCCGCGAACCTCGACCAGAAGGTCGGTATCCAGATCATTGAGCGTGCGTGCCGTGCGCCGGTGACCCAGATTGCCAAGAACGCTGGCGAGGAGGGTGCTGTCGTCGTCGGCAAGCTCCTCGAGAACGAGTCGCGATTCGCTGGCTTCAACGCCCAGACCGGCAAGTTCGTGGACATGGTTGAGGAGGGTATCATCGACCCTACCAAGGTCGTTCGCACGGGTCTTGTTGACGCCTCGAGCGTTGCGTCGCTCATGATGACTGCTGAGGCCCTCATCGCTGACCTTCCGGAGGAGCCGGGATCGGCCCCGATGCCGGGCATGGGCGGCATGGGTGGTATGGGTGGCATGGGCGGTATGATGTAAGTTCGCTCAACCCTTCCGAAGCATCGTCGTTCCTGACGCCGTGTGGAGAGCGTCTTTCCGACCACGGGCTGGTGAGTCCTGACGCGAATGATCCTGTGTGTGACGATCGAGAGACCGTATCTCGTCGCTGTCACGTGCAGGAACCCAACGAGACGCTGTTCCTCCCCACTCACTCAACACACGTCGATATTTTTTGAAGTAATAGATGATTATTGTAGCCATCCAACCACACTTTTCATGCCATTCCAGCGAGCTCCATTCTCAGCCTCACGTCATGCTCGACAGTTCGAGTAGGGTTCCAAATGTAGCCATCTTCTGTAAGTTCGCACGATTTTCGAAGTTTAGCGATCCAAACTTAACGGTATCCTCTCGTCTGTACTGTACCTCTCTCATCAGAGCACCTGGCACTCTATCGAATGTATAGAGATCTGTATGGAATGCTTCGTCTCATCAATCTGGTTTGTGACCTTCCTGAGCCACGTGATGAGCTCTGCGAAACGCACCATCATCATCTCTGGACCCACGACCAACAGAAGCACGAGAACGCCGTCAGTCCCTCATTCCCCACTTCACACCCACTACGTTAGCCCTCTCCATTGACGACCATGGCGGGCGGCTCGTTGCGGAAGCGCCATGGCAAGGGCTCGGGATCAGCCACCGACGACGCCACGGAACCGCCGCGTCCGACGCTGCAGCGCACGGCGAGTTGGCACGCCAAGGCCGCCGACCACGTCATGTCGCGACGACGGTACTCGCTGCTTTTTGGCATGCTACTGGGCATCGCAGGCGTCGCACTGCTCAACATGTACTACTACGACACGCCCATGCCCGACATGCTCCAACTGCCTGCGGAATCGGTACGTTCGTCGGAGTGGGGGATCCAATGAGCAAGGGGAGTTTGACGGTGCCGCGTGTCGTGTAATAGATGAAGATTCTGAGGGACAAGTTCAAGCTCGAGTGGGACAAGCGCGTAAACGACGATCTGCTCGCGTCGTTTGACTACCGTCCGCTGCTCGCGAGCTCGCCGGACCGTCCGGGGCTCGAGCTGCAGGCCGAGAACATCACGGCGTACTCACCAGTCGTAATGCTGCCGGGCTTCTCGTCCACGGGGCTCGAGATCTGGGAGGGCAGCGAGTGTAGCCGCGCGTACTTTCGCCAGCGTATGTGGGGTACGACGCGAATGCTGCAGCAGTTTATGCTCAACCAAAAGTGCTGGCTCGAGCACGTGATGTTGAACCGCACGACCGGGCTGGACCCGGAGGGGATCAAGCTGCGTGCCGCGACGGGGCTCGAGGCGGCCGACTACGTGATTGGTGGCTTCTGGGTGTGGGGCAAGATCATTGAGAACCTCGCGGACATTGGCTACGACACCAACAGCATGTACATGGCCCCGTACGACTGGCGCCTCGCGCCCGCGCTCATGGAAACGCGTGACAATTACTTTACGCGGCTCAAGCACATGATCGAGATGGCCAAAGCCGCGAGCGGCGGCCGCAAGGTCGTGGTGATCGCGCACTCGTACGCGACCCAGGTCATGCTCTACTTTATGAAGTGGGTCGAAAGCGACAAGGGCGGTCGTGCCGGAACCGCGTGGGTCGATGACCATGTCGACTCGTTCATCAACATTGCCGGTCCGACGCTCGGGACGATCAAGTCGATCAGTGCGCTCATGTCGGGCGAGATGAAAGACACGGCCGAGCTGGGCGGACTCTCGCGGTTCCTTGAGTTCTTCTTTGGCCCGCCGTCGCGAGCGGTGCTTGCTCGCTCGTGGCCCAGCGTCTTCACGATGCTGCCGATCGGAGGCGAAGCGATCTGGGGCGACGCCACCAGTGCACCCGACGATATCGCGTCGCGGTTTGCCAAGCCAGAGGAGACAGAGAGCGGCGAACTCAAGATGTTTGACGAGGCGCAAGTGTTTGAACACGTCGCAACCCACGGCAGCAGCGGCCTCGCCGTCCAGTTCTCCAACGTGAGCCACGACAACCTCACAGTGAGTGGTGTCCACGATCTGCTTGGTGCGATGGACCCGGACCTGGACGGCTTCCACCGGTGGCTCGACGTGAACAAGCCCCACGAAGACCCGTCGCTGCCCAAGTTTGACGACCCCAAGTACTGGACGAACCCACTCGCGTCGACGCTTCCGCTCGCTCCAAACCTCAAGATCTTCTGCATCTACGGCGTGGGCAAGCCGGTCGAGCGTGGGTACGTGTACAAGGCCAACGATCCCGCGGACGACCTACCGCTCGCGAACGGGCAGCCGACCGTGCCGTTCATCCTTCACACGGAGTACGACGACCTGCCGTGGATCAAGGCCGGGATCCGGTACACGGACGGCGACGGCACCGTGCCGCTTATCTCGCTTGGCTACATGTGTGCGCGCGGCTGGCACAGCAGCAAGTACAACCCCGGCGGCGTGCAGCTGCGTGTGCACGAGCTCCGCCACGATCCCGTGTCGATCCTGTACGACCCGCGCGGCGGTCCAGCCACCTCTGACCACGTCGATATCATGGGCAACCACGAGCTGATCAAGCACATTCTGCGCATCGCCGCGCGGGAGTACGATCAGGTGCCCGAGCAGATCTCGTCCCAGATTATGGACGTCGCCGAGCGCGTGAAAATCGAGCTCTAAGCAAAAAAGAAATGACCTTTCTCCAAGCATCCAGTACGGTGTGATGAAAACAGTCGCAGCTGTACCCACGTGGCCGATACGCAACCGCACACAACTCAATGAAATAGATGCGTTTTGTGGAAAGCGAGATTCATCGCTTCCATGCGTTGCCCTCAACGCGATCTTCACACGCTCGCCCACACACAGCTCCCGCTTGTCGTTTCGCTTTCGTTACTATCTGGTGCTGTGTACTACTAGTAATAGTTGTACAGTAGCACCTCTTCCGCAGGCAGCTTTCTTCCTGCGATGGTGTGCGCAGTGCAGCACCGCACTTGGCAGTCAACGGTGGATGACTCCAACTACTAGCCATCCAGCGATGACTGCCGATCGTTTCCTCCCCCCCTCCCCCGCGATGCCCACAGGCCATGAACCCAGATCCTACCGCATTCTCAAGACGTGGCGGTTCCACATCATAATCGACCCGATCGGCCGCGCCGGCGACAAGACCAGTGAGTCTACAAGATCGAAACCCTCCGGCCGATACTACCTCTGCGGTGAAAGAGCCACACCGAGCAGATCCCGCATCTGCTGGCTCGTCCCCTCCCGTTGTATCAAAGAGGTATCTCGCTTCGTGGCGATCTGGGGGGGGGGGGGGGGGGGGGGGGGGGGGGGGGGGGGGGGGGGGGGGGGGGGGGGGGGGGGGGGGGG
>JAADVY010000207.1:0-23857 GCA_023336035.1 Pythium plurisporium
ACTCACCGAGCCACCACTGGGCACGAGCCCTCGGGCGGCAGAAGTTGGTGACAGCGTTTGGGCCAACGCGAGCACGGCAGAGAGGACAGTGGAACTCAAAGAGGAGCCACTCGAAGACGCACTCCCGGTGGAACGAGTGGTGGCACGGCAGTGTCACAGTCGCGTGTGCCGAGCTCTTGCACGCCGAATCGTCGCACGCGCACTCTGAGGCACTCGAGGACGAGCTATCGTTGTCGAGATCTTCGAGGCAGATCACGCACTGCGTGTCTTCCTGCTCGAACTCCCACGTGGAGGCATAGCTATGACTCGACGAGATCTCATCGTGCTCTGATCCTTCGCTGGAAGTGGACGCGCGCGACGAGAAGCTCTTCGAGTGCGAGGAGTTGAAGTTGTCGACGTAAATCTGGAGCAGTGAGCGCTGGTCCAGCTCATCCTTGACGCCAAGGAACTTAAAGAGAGCAGCCGGGAGAAGACGACGAGCCTTTGAGCACTTCATGGCCGAGCCAGGAAGCAACACACAGCGGAGCAAGTGGAGCAGCACGTTCTCAAACTTCTGCTTGCGGTCTCCAATGGCACGAGCCGACGTCGATCCGATAATACGTCTCCTGGGGAAGCACTCGATCATGTAGTCCCGGATGGCCTGGCACGAGCCGGTGCACTTGGGCGTGTGGCACGTGTAAAGCTCATCGACCTGGTTCCTGAACGCGAGCAGCTCCGAGTAGCGGTACGACACGACCCACTTGTGCTTGGTCACGACACTCTCCATGGTGGCGTGGTACACGACGTGATCGTCTTCAAGCGTGGTCGTTTCAAAGTGCACGTCGAGGGGCAGGCCCTGGCGCGGGTAGTTCTGGCACGAGAGTGTCTTGAGCGAGAGGTTGCGCACGATCTCAACATCGCGGAGCTCCTCGGGGCAGTTGAACGGGCGCTGCGGGCGCGCAGACGCTGGCGGCGACATGAAGACCGAAAAGTTCATGGTTGGGAGGGAAAGTGATCCGCTTGTGGGATGCAAGGCAAGTTGGGGAATGACAAGACGAATCGGCGGCGCCTTCTCGTCCAGCAAAGCCGTCAAGGCATGGCCTGTCATCCCTTGGCCCACACGGTCACCAACCGCCGCATACAAGATGCGTGGCTGAGACAGTTAACGTCTCGTCTCGTTTTCGTCTGCGGCATTGCGACTTGCACATAAACGGGACTGTACCTCTTCGAGTTGGGGAGAGGAGATCCGCTCCAAGCACCACGACGCTGATTGGCTAGCGGCATGGTGACGTCGCCTCTGCAAGTTTTGTAGATATCTTATTGGCTTAGCAATCGGCATAGATGATGATGATTGGATAATTGGAGCGCGTCATTGTCGCTGACGTCGACGTTAGAAACTGTTATCACTGAAGGTGAGGGGTTGAGACACTAATGGGTTACCCTCTTAGTCACCACCAAATTCATTCTGGGAGCGTTCGCTAGAACTTGCATGCCGCCTTGCGTGCGTGCCTGGCCTCACGCTTCAGGCTTCAATAGGCGTCGCCAGTGTCTCTCGATTGAATCTCTCTCGCGTTAGACGCTGGCGTGAAGTGCATCTCCGTCCGAACTCAGACGACAGTCTCTCCAGCGGCTCCCTTATTTGACGAGGCTGGATTCCTGGAAGCTGGCGTACTGTACCGTAGCGGGATGGATGGCCATCGCTCGTGGATGCGAGTCAAAGGGATGCGTATCTTTATCTACACTTTTTTGACGAGTGGACAACCGCGAAAGGCGTCCACCCGTTCGCGATCTCAGGCTGCTTGGGGAGCCCAGATCTCAGCGTCGACGCTTTCGAGCAGCGTGACGCACTCTGTGGCGGCGACGTGGTGGCTTAGCATTGGCTCGACACGCTGGTGACGAGCTCACAAGCGGTCCCACTCGGACCGCGAGTCGGTTTGAATGTCTGTCTCATGGCCCAACCGGATCACCTGCTGTCGTTTCACGTGGTCTACTGAACCAACACTCCTGCCCCACAGCTGAGATCTTGCTGCTCGGTCACAGATGGGGGATGGGTGGTGGCGGACGTCAGAGTCAAGATTCACTTTCTGTGGTCGCGGCCTTTCGACCTACACTTTTGAATGCGAGACGAGAGAAAACAACTGCTTCATTGAGTGAGGCCACTTAGGTTTGCAATGACTCGATACCTCTTTCCGTCTACTGGCTGGTCCTCCAGATGTGGTTTCCTAGCCATCGTACAGGACTTGGTGGGAAGATGATGCCTGCCGATGGAAGAGTCGAACAAATTGTTCCCATGCGTATCCGTCGCAAGAGCTTGCACGCCACACCATTAAATCAGACGTGCCAAGGGACGTGAAACGGAAATTTGTCACGTGCAAACGAGTTTCTCTTTCTGCTGGATCTCGGTGGCGGTGCGTCAGACCGCGACGTGGCCGCTTTGCATTGGATCCCGTACAACGGCTGACGACTACCCCCACGCCACCAGTGGTCTGTCTCATGGAGTGACCTGCCCTTTCCTGTGTCTTGCGTCTGCGTTCGGTCCACCGGCTTCGGGAGCAAGTCAGTGGACCACCGATGGATGGAGCAAAAGACGCCACATATTAATAGAAGCCTAAGGTCGGTCATTGAGGCGGGTGGGTCTGTTGGTATCTTTTTCTAGTGGTGGTGGTATCACAACGTCATGGCCAAGCAGACAACCTGCCAGGCAATAATTCGTCGTCTGCGTCCGAGACTCCTGGATGCAAAACGTGACGCAGAGATCATCGCGCGAATCCTTGACCTCCACGTCGCCCCACCAACACTGTGGGTGACGCACGACCTGTTGCTCATCTCCACGTGGCTATTCAAATCTATTCTTTCATTGCGGCACTCGCCATTTACGCATCCCTCTCTCCTACAAATGTTGTCGACATCACAGTTGGCTGACGTGAGGCTTTCTTAAACACGTACAGGATTCTCTGGTGCATGTATGTGGCATCGTGCGGAGCCATTTGTTACCACCACTACGCGTGCGCGAATCTCGCTCATACGCACGCTCATCACGAGTCTTCAACTTAGCACAGCACGATACCGACGCGGTCTCCAGTCATGCGGGGGCACCGCCAGTTGTACAAGTAGTAGTGGAGATCACCGTCACCCGCACCAAACTTGAGATCGTCCAAGAACTCCATGTTGTCCATGAGCGTGAGCGCGTTGAACACATCAAAGTCCGTTTGCTTGGCCATGATCAGCGCGTCCTGCATAAGGTCGACCAGCTTGATGGAGGTCGCGACGTTGTAGAACGAGTAGGCCGCATTGAGCGTCTTGTGCTTCTCGTTACCGATGATCGTCGAGGGCAAGTGGTAAAAGCTGCAAAAGTCCGTCACCTGCTTGGTCGTCGGATCCTCCACGACATACGAACTGATGACGCCCTTGCGAGGCAGCATCCAGTGGGCGACCTCGGCTTCGTCGTACACCGGCACGAGATCAAACTTGGCGAGGTACGTCAACAGCAACTTCGTAACCTGCGCGACATCCTTGGCTTCCATCTCGCGGAAACCCGGAGTGACCGGCGTAGTCGGCAGCTTGTACATCTTGATCGTGCTGGTCATGGTCATGCGCGGCGGCAACCGCGAGAAGCCGACTTCGATCAGCTTCTTCGGGTTGAGCGACCGGTGAAAGTAGCGGCACTGCCCGACGGGCATCGGCAGCACGACGCCTGCCGTGTACACCGCCTGCCACATGTCTTTGAGGTTGACGCGACGCGTGATCTCCTTGATCAGCACGGGTGCGAGCCGCTTGGAACGCAACTTCTTGTGGACACACAAAAAGTTGACTTCGGCCATCTTCATGGTCGTCTCGTACGCGCGCGTGCTCACCGGGATGCCACTGATAAACGCCATGAGCTTGGTGGTCTTGGTGTTGCGTACACCGACATGCCACTCCTTGAAATACCCAGGCGACGTGAGCGCCCACTTGAGAAAGTCCACCGAGTAGTCAAAGCGGAACATGTTGTCGTCGTCCTCGACATAGTTTTGCGTGAGCAGATCGTACACTTCTTGGGCCTCCTTCGCGTCCTGGAAATCGATGTCACACCACGTAAAGCCCACGGGCATCGCGTACGGCTCGGCGCGCACATCTGCGACGCTCTTGGGCCCATCAATCGGGCCGTGCTCACTGGGGAACTCGTCGATCTTGGGCACGGGCTGCGTCTTCCAGAACTTGAAGTCGTCCTGCGTACGCGGCTTCTCGGCCTCGAGCAGCGCGGACGGGTCCTGCACGAGGTTGAGCTGCTTGAGCACGCGAAGGAACTCCTCCTGCTCCTCCACGGTGTTGAGCTCGGGCTTCGTGGGCGCCTTACCACCCGCCGGTTTCTTGTCGGCCATCTCTCACTCGCTCAGTCTTTCTCTGTGGTGGTGGAAGATTTGCATGGGGAGTGTATCAGGTGTTGATCACTGGTGGAAAAGGCACTTGTTGGACGACTGGATTGGCTGAAACTATGGTGCTGCGGTGAACTGATTTAGGGGATAAGGAGTGGTACGTTGGCGGGTTTATGTGCACGTGGATGGATGCGACGTGAGGTCTCACGGTGAGACCGGGTCGTCCAACGCTGAAGAAAACGGCTCGTCCCAGCGTCATCTCGCTGCTCTGCGTACGCTTGGAGCTATTGCGCATCCAGTTGCAGCAACAGCTTTATGGCAATCTCTTGTCCCAAGTGCAGCGGCTTTCCCGTGCCCACAAGCGAGCATGCTTGCATGCCAGAGCCCCGGAAAAGATACGCTCGGTTGATTTAAAACTCAATGCCAAGGCTTTCCTGCGCCTTGACGTACATCAATGATTTCACATTAACTCTAACAAACACCCAGGGGATTAGATCTCGATCTCCTTGGCCTTGCCGTCCGGATTCTCGACTTCGACCACTTGCTTGAGCTCGATCAGCGAGCCAGCACGCAGCGATGAGGTATCGGAACTCACGGAGGACACATCGGAGAGCCGCTGGATAGCTGCATCGGTCGGCTTCTCGAAGATACGACCAGTATGGCTGCTCTGGAGATGGCTTGAAGCGGACGAGCCCACTGAGAACGCTGAAGTGTCGGATGAGTCCGAGTCGAAGGATGCTGAGCCCGCCGACGCGGCAGCTGACGATGCTGATGACGAGAACGTAGCTGTCATAGCATGCGGGGCGGCGTGGTTGCCAACCACGTCCTCAGAGGCGCGCGCTGCGTGGACACGAACGGACGTCATCATCAACGGATTGAACGGATCCGTTTCAGAAAGAGTCGGCGACGAAGGCGGCATGACAAAAAAAGACGATACCGCGGGCTGTGGAGGAGGGGGAGGCGGTGGCGCTCGCTGGCCAGCGCCACCTGCTCGCATTTCCGCAATCGAGAGTGTCTTCTTCGAGCCCTTGGGCGTAGAATATCCGGTGGCAGGTTTGGTCAGCACAGGTAGCGGCATGAGCTCGTCAATTTCCAACACGATTGACGGCTTCTTTGGCCGAGTAGTAGGTGCAGTAGCCGAGGAGTTTCCTCGTGACCGAGACCGTGCACGGTCGCGACCAAGGCCATCGCCGTACTGGTACAGATCATCACACATGCTATCGTGGAATCCCTGGATTGTGCTCGCCACACTCGTGGTGGTGTCTCGCACAAGACCATTGCCTCCTTGGCTCTGGAGCGAAGACGACACTGTCGTTGACGAGGCCATCATGGTTGGATCACCGGTGCTTGCCGATGTCTTGGTATTGTACTGTGGCTTGTGTTGGCCATAGTCTGGTTGATGCTGGGGCCGGGCAGAGCCTGTCGGGGTGCGAACCTCAGCGGTTTGCAACATTGGTGTCGCCGCGACGTTGCTTGGCGTGGGATCGACAAGGTGGTACGTCATGCTCTGATCGCCCCGGAATTGCGACGGTTGCGATGGTTGTTGCAGTCGGCTCGCGGGTGGGTTCGGACTCACAACCGGAGCGCCGGTGCCGAAAATGCTACCACCGCCCGGACGGCCGTTCGAGAACACGGATAACCGCTGCTGGTGGTTGAGCTGGCTTTGACTGGGGTCGTACGAGAGACGCGCCGACGGCGGGGGTGGTGGGAGCTCAATAGACACGGCCGGGGTGCCCAGGTTCGGATCATGGTGAAATTTGGCAGCAAGAAATTGGTTATTTCTTTTTCTGCGTCGCAGAAACATGAAGATACCGAGTACGATGAGCAGGCCGACGATCACGAGCGTGACAGACACAACGGCGCCAGAGCCACCGCCAGATCCAGATTTGTTGGTAATCGGTATAACCGTCGCATTTGGAGTTGGCGACGGCGCCGCGGTCGGCGCGACGGTGATTGGCGCGTGAGTCTCGGGAGTTTCCGTAGTCTCGGATGTATGCGATTCCTGCCACTCGAACGACCCAGAGTGTGCTGTCTCCTGGCTGCTTTCACCAGAAGACCACGACGACTCGGTCGGCTCTGTAAACGGTTCCTCTGCAAGGTCGTTCGGTTCGTGGAACGACGAGGACGCGGTCGTCTCGTGGTCCGTAGTGAACGTGGTGCTCATACTCGCCGCGTGGGAGGTCGAGTCGTAGGGGTCCGAGGCGCACGCGTGCGGAGGAAAGCGGCGAGGAAGTCGATCGCGTCAGGAGATCGCGAGGGCGAAATGGAACAAAAACAACCGACTCACTCTTCTCTGGCTTCTTCCCCTTCAGCCTGTGGTTCCCGCGCCGGCTAAGAGAGAAGAGCTGTCGGTCCGCACGAGATGAAGCGCGGCGGGAGAGAACCGGCGTGGGTCACGTCCGTGTATGAGCCTCGTTATTCCCACCTGGACGATCCAGTCAGCCCTGTTGCACAGTCAAGACTCACTCTCCTCCGCCAGTGACGCTGCCGTGAGACCATGTGGAGGCAATCGATCGAATTGTTCGGATCTGTGCAACTCCACGCGGCGACCCGGCTTTCTCTGGAGGTTGCCATCGCGCACCGTAGCTCTTCGTAGAGGCTCAGCAAATCACCAGATGGTGGTTCCTCAAGGACACAAAATATCCTATTCTAGTGGTTCAGCTGTACTGTGGATCCTGTTCCATACGATCATACACCTCTATTGTAGCATGGACATCCTCGAGAGATGGCTACAGTTTGGTTCAGAATGCCTGGAACGTCGGGCGCGTGGCACGCGTGGCCGCGAGAATGCTAGCGATCGGCACGCGCTTCTGGTCCATTGTATCACGATCACGGACGGTCACGCACTTGTCCTCAAGGGTATCAAAGTCCACGGTGAGACACATCGGCGTGCCGATCTCGTCCTGACGGCGGTAGCGGCGACCGATGCTGCCAGCCACATCGTAGTCCACGCTCGCACCGTATGCGAGATCCTCAAAGAGCTGCTGCGCGACTTCTGTGAGTGGCTCCTTCTTGACCAGCGGCAGCACGGCGAACCGATACGGAGAGATCTCTGGGTGCAAGCGAAGCACCGTGCGCTTGCGACCGAGCACCTCCTCTTCATCGTATGCGTCCAGCAGCATTGACAACAGCACACGGCCAAGACCAAGCGCTGGTTCAACCACGTGAGGTAGGTACTCTTCTTTGGCCACCGGGTCTTGGTACATGAGGCTCTTCCCGCTGGCATCCATGTGCTTCTTCAAGTCGTAGTCCGTGCGGTTCGCAATTCCCCACAGCTCGCTCCAGCCAAACGGGTATTTGAACTGGATATCCGTCGTCGCGCGCGCGTAATGTGCCAGCTCTTCTGGTGCATGCTCGTGCTTGCGGATGTTCTCAGGGTTCACGCCGTACTTGAGCAGAAACTTGTAGCACTCGTTGACCCAGTACTCGTACCACTTGTCCGACTCGTCGGGATGCGTGAAGAATTGCAGCTCGAGCTGCTCGAACTCGCGCGTACGGAAGAGAAAGTGGCCCGGTGAGATCTCGTTGCGGAAGCTCTTGCCCATTTGGCCGATCCCGAACGGCAGCTTCTTGCGCATCGTGCTCTGCACGTGGCCAAAGTTGATGTACGCACCCTGTGCGGTCTCCGGACGCAAGTAAATCCAGTTGCAGGTCTCTTCGGTCGCGCCCATGTTGGTGCGGAAGAGCAGATTGAACTTTTTCGCCGGCTGGAACGAGTGCGCTTTGCCACAATTTGGACACGCGATCCCATGTTGGGCGAGCAACGCATCCATCTCGTCGAGCGACATGGACGCGATAGCCTCCTGCTCTTCCTTGGTCGTGAGCTTGGATTCCAGCAGCTGATCCACACGTACACGGGAGTTGCAAGCACTGCACACGGTCATCGGGTCGGTAAAGTTATCGACATGACCCGAGGCCGTCCACACGGCCGAGCTCATGAGCACGGACGAGTCGAGGCCGACGCAGTTGGGGCGCTTCTGCACAAACTCAAACCACCAGCGGTCCTGGATGTTCTTCTTCATGAGCGTACCGAGCGGTCCGTAGTCAAAGCTATTGGCGAGCCCGCCATAGATCTCCGAGCCGGGGTAGATAAAGCCGCGGTGGCGACAGAGCGCGACGAGTTTCTCCTGCAGATTACCAGCCGCAGCGGCGGCGGTGGGCGTCTTCGTGGCGGAGAAGAGACGTCGCTGCGACACGCGGCGCGCGGTCGCCGCAGCCACCGACAAGCGTGTCATGATGCACGGCACCTGCTGAGTCTATTGCGTCTCATCCACGGAGCTCCACACGCGCTTCGGGTAACATCACACTGCCCGATGGTGTACCTTCAAGCAACATTGCCAAAGTTCCCAATTGTCGAGGTGGGAGGAATGGAGCGAGACGTTCGCGTCGTGCTGGAATTGCTCGTCGGCGAGCGCGCGTTGGCGACGCCAAACGCGTGGAAAGAGGCGCTGGACGTGCATCTACCTCGTGGTCCAAACAGCAGCGGCGGCGAGCCAGCGAAGCGCACACGATCGACGGCAGAGCGTGTGGTGGATGCCGTGGCGACGATTGTACCGCATCTCTCCGATTACAAGACTTTCTACGAACCGTTCTGTGGGCTGCTCACATTCTGCCAACAAGAATGCATCAATGCGCTCTTCTCCGTGGTGTGCAACTGGCTGGTGACGCCCAGTGCATCCGTGGGCTTTCGTCGTTGGCTATTTGCATACGTGAGGCAAGTCATGGACGCAATGGTCGCAGTGGAGGCATCGCGATGGAAGCAGTCGCTGCTGGTCGCGGCGCTACAAGAGCCAGCCGCCGACCTCAGGATCACCATTCTCCAGCTCATTGATCGCCGGGTCGGGTCCCTCGAAGCAGTGGTGGGGCCACGAATCTCGCCGCAGAATGAGCAGCTGCGATTGCTGGTGTTTTGCTGGACCAACTCAGAGAAGCTGGGTCAGTCGTCTGCTTTGTGTGCAGCGAAATTCGTGGCGCTCACACGGGAGCCGCTCGTGCCGTCCCAGCAGGTTCTCGCGTTGCTTCGTTGGGGACGACTGCTAAAGCCGCTGTTTTTCGACAACTTTGTGGAGAACTTGATGAGCATGCAGGCATTGCGACGTGGACCAGAACTTGAGCTCCACGTGCCCCAGGTGATTGAGACGTTCTTCGTGTACACGGCGAGGAGTCGAGACCAGGTGCAGATCGAGCTTCAAGCGTCGCTTCAACTCATACAGTCCGCTGCGCAACGTCGTGTTCAGCATATACGTCGAGCTGAAGACGCTTCCTGGTTGAAGGTATTGCACCCCGATTGCGTGGATGCAGGTGCCGTGGACCAGGTAGTGCTGTATCTCCGAAGAGAACTCTGCGTCCTTCCCAGCGATGTCTTTGCTCCAGTCTTCTTTGCGTTTGCCATATTGGCTGCTTTTGTATTGCAAGACACGTTAGAGACAGACCAAGCAATTGACACGCGGAAGTCGGTCATCGACACTCTCTTCGGCCTGTTGATGCTTCGATCGGATTCATCCAGTCTCTTGCTCGTTCTTTCGCTCATTATCGATCTTCAAGTTCCATCTCTTTCGCTGTGGCAAGAAAATCCAGCACGATTTCTGCAATGCGTCGAGCAGCTCAGTGAGTCGGTCATCTTGGAGATCGATACGACCAAGAAATGGATCCTTCAGGCAGCTCTGCACCAGCTTGTTCTCGAGTGTGAGGTCACGGTCCTACACCAGCATGCAGCACTCCTAGCGGAGCGACTGCCGCATAGCACGTATAATCTCGCGTGCCATCGCTGGACCAGCCAGTGATAATCGCATCCACACTTAGTGTCCCATGCAGAGTTTCATTGTGCCTGAACACTCTCTTAGCCTTGCTAATCCTCCTTCGGTTTGGTCGACCCGCCTTTGGGGCCGCGAATCCGCGTGCGCATATCCAGCTGACCACGCTTGCACTCGAAGTAGGCGTACCGGAGCTCCTGCACCATCCAAAACCCATCAGCCCCTCTGTCTTTCGAACACGCGGATACCAGGACGTACCCTGCATTCGTGGCCAAACTCCTTCATCTTGAGACACTCCTTGAGCGTGCGCGTACCGTCGCTCATGCACTCCTCGCCCACCATGCAATCCCGCAACGCCTCAGCCATGTCGCGACACGACTTGCCCATGATGCTCTCGTCTTCCAATCCAGCTTCGAATACAGTATGAGAGCACTGCTCGATTTTTTGTGACCAGTCCCATTACCCTCACTCGACTGCCCGTTTGACTCAGACATCACTCAGGTCTCCTCAGATTTCCTGTGCCACGCTGGCAGCGCTGCCAGCTGAAAGCCACGCATCTGAGTCCAGGATGAACCCCCCCTTCACTTCGCGATCCACATCAGGGAGCCCTCATTCGAGAAAGACGAGCCGACGAGAGCGAAATGAGCGGCAAGGAGACCAAGAAACCGGAGCTCAACACCGTGGAGGAGCAGGAGGAGTTCCTCCGCGTGCTCAACCAGCTGCGGCTCGCGCAGGCGCCGCCGCAGGAGAAGCCGCGCTCGCAGGAGGACTACAAGTTTTGGAACACGCAGCCCGTGCCCAAGATCGACGAGTTCCCCAGTGAGCACGGCCCGATCGACGAGCCCAAAAGTGTCGCCGACGTGCGTGCCGAGCCGTACGCGATGCCCGCGGGCTTTGTGTGGTGCGACGTTGACCTGACAAGCGACGTGGAGGCGCAGGAAGTGTACGATCTGCTCGCGCAAAACTATGTCGAGGACGACGGCGCGACGCTGCGCTTTGACTACTCGGTTGACTTTCTCAAGTGGGCGCTCACGCCGCCGGGTTTCCACAAGCAGTGGCATGTCGGTGTGCGCAACACCAAGACCACCAAGCTGATGGCGTTTATCAGTGGCATCCCCGTGACCACGCGTGTGTACGAGAACGAGATGCCCATGGCCGAGATCAACTTTTTGTGTGTCCACAAGAAGTTGCGAACCAAGCGGCTCGCGCCCGTGCTGATCAAGGAGATCACGCGTCGCGTCAACTTGCTCGACATTTGGCAGGCGATCTACACGGCCGGCGCCGTGCTGCCGATGCCCGTGTCGCAGTGTCGCTACTACCACCGCTCGCTGAACCCGAAGAAGCTCGTGGAGATTGGCTTCTCGCCGCTGCCTCCGCGAATGACCATGTCGAGCCTCATCAAGGCGCTGCGGCTGCCGACCGCGACGGCGATCCCGGGCTTCCGCGCGATGGAGCGCAAGGATCTCGCGCAGGTCGAGAAGCTGCTCAAGGGCTACCAGTCCAAGTGTCAGCTGATCACGCACTACAACGAAGACGAAGTGGCCCACTGGATGCTGCCGCAGGAGGGCGTGATGAGCTCGTTTGTGGTCGAGAACCCAGAGACCCACGAGATCACCGACTTTACCAGCTTTTACCACTTGCCCTCCTCCGTGCTGGACAACGACAAGCACAAGACGCTTCGTGCGGCCTACTCGTTCTACAACGTGGCGACCTCGGTGTCGCTCGAGACGCTCATGCAAGACACGCTGGTGATGGCCAAGCAGCTCGACTTTGACGTATTCAATGCGCTCACGATCATGGAAAACGACCAATTCCTCGAGCCGCTCAAGTTCGCCAAGGGCAGCGGTGAGCTGCAGTACTACCTCTACAATTGGCGTTGCCCGCGCATGCCCCCCAAGGACGTCGGCGTCGTGCTCTGCTAAGAAAGCTCCACGTGTAGCCATCCGTGTTTGAACCTCATGCGAACGTAACAAAGCACTGGCACGTACTTAGCGGATCTGTTGTTCTCGTCACCTTCTGACAACTTTATGCTGCTCGTACTTAATGGGGAGCGTATACACTGTATACCACACCACCGCCGGCCCTGGTTTTGCGGTGGTGGGGAGCTTTCTCCCCCCCCCACAGTCTCACCACCACGACCGACTGAAGCAGGATGGCGACTCTGTTGGCGGGCAAGCGGCTCGTCGCGGCCGCGCGCGTCACCGCCGGCGGCGTGACGACCGTGCAGCAGCGTACGTCGTACGCCGTGTTCGAGAAGTACATGGAAGCGTACAAGCGTTTCGGCTGGAAGCTCTCGCTCTGGAAGCTGTACAACCCCGGCGAGATCAAGTTTGGTTACAAAGTGGGCGAGGACCAGTTTGGCAACGAGTACTACGAGGACCCGACCGAGCTCCATCTCCAGAACCGCTACACCGAGTACAAGGTCACGACCTACGACGACTTTGACGCCACCAACATCCCGCCCGAGTGGCACCTCTGGATGCAGCACATCACGGACGCCACGCCCGGCGAGCCCGCCCAGGACGTAGGTTGAGTTTGGGACTTGGGATAGGAGGGGGCGGGGACTGACGGACTGTATTTGTAGCCGGCCAACTGGCCCAAGGTGCCGATCTCGAGTGTCTCCCACGCACCGTACGCGAACCACGTGGGCCCGACCAAGCCCTACCGCATGCACACGACGCAAATGCGTTCGCGCGGCTACGGCGTCGGCAGCGTGCTCACGACGGCGGACCAGCCGGACCAGTACTACATCCAGCGCGGCCACGCGATGCGCCAGCGCCAGCGCAAGAACGACTTTTTTGACGAGATTGACTACAACAATGTCGAGAAGAGCACGGCCTCGAGCTCGGAGATGCTGCGTCCGCTCGACAAGAACTAAGCGCGGCGGCCCGTGCGTGAACGCTCGGTGACAACACGGTTCTCTGCCTCGCAGAGGACAGAGAGACGCTGTGGTGAACGAGCAGGAGCTCTGGGGATGTATGACGAAATAAAAGTATGAAAAAACAAAATACTCCACGGTGATGTTGCAACTTTTTAGAGGTACTGGTCGGAAATCGCAGCAAGCATCCACGCCTTCTCGACAGTATACCCGCGAGTCGCGTCGTCGGCTTGCTGAGCTACTGGCTTTCGCTGATCCCGTGCAGGCTGATCAACCTGGCGTTGCTTAGGAGAGCATTGCGTGCCAACTGTAAATCCTTTCGACAGGAGAAGCTCCCGTGCGAACGAAATCTCCTCGCAAACTCCAGCGTGCAACTGTCGCCGCCAAAAATCCGCCGTCTCCTCTGAGTTCTTCACCATGACCTGATTCACGTACAGCCGTTCTAGCTCGTCGGCTCCACGCTGGGCAGCATCCCGTGCATCCAAGTGAAAGCACGGCGGAATCTTCATCTCGGTCGAGCCCATCCGTCCGCCCCATACATTTGAAAACACGCCAAGCCGTTGGTATTTCTCCGCCAACCAGTCCATGCCACACACTGGAAAGTGCAGCACACAACAGCGCAGTCGCGGCGTCGGTTCGTGCCACACAGTCGCGTCGGAGCGCCGCGGGTCGTAAAAGTTGGCGACACTGCGCCACTCGTGGCTTGTGGCACCTCTCCAATGATGCACACTCGCTGGCACGACTGTTGCGCTCTGCTCGGGCACGCGCACGAGCGATTTGCCATTGTCGTAGAATCGAAAGAACTGCTGGTGCGGCGACTTGCTCTGCCACGCTTGAATCCCGGCTTGGGACGCGCTCGAAAGAGGGATCCTTGCCGTGTGGCGGCGGAATCGCGTCGTTGACATGAAATAGTTGCCTCCGTCCATGGCCATTGGAACCGCTTCGTAGTTGACGACCGTGAGCTGATCGATCCGTGGTGCCTCGGCCTCGAGCGCGGCTATCAACTCCCAAAACACAGTCGAACTTGGCTCGTTTCTTGTGTCAGAGAGACCCTCACAGTAAAACAGCTCGTCCACGTCGAGATGCAGCAGCCAGCGGATCTTGTGGGCATCGTTCGCTTTGATTCGATTGCGTTCCACGTGCAGATCCATCGCCATCTCGGCGTGGAGCATTTGTCGCGTTGCCACGTCCGTCGCCACAGCGTCGCACAGTCTCACATAGTTGACACAATCCCTGTACCGAAGCCTTATGCTCTCATCCAACAAGCCAACACCTTGAACTTTTGATGGATTCTCCACTTGCCAGAGATAAAAGAGGTCGATGCGTCCTTGAGCCACGAGCGACTGCACCTCTGAATGAAGCACGTCGTGTGTCGGCTGCTGTTCTGCATCGCCGTCAAAGAATACAGTAATGTGGTCGATTCCGATGGAGACGTGGTACAACAAGAACGCATTGAGCACGGCCACCTGATGCGAGTCGCGCTCGCGACTGCCGAGCCACACTGTCGTGACCAAGCCTACACCACTTGCCATCGAAGCTCTTTCACAATACCTCGTGCGAGTGCCTATGACGAAATGTCAGATCAAACAAAGCACAGAGATTGACAGCAAGAATGGACGCAATTCTTTATTTCGACTTGGCGTCCTTCATCTTGTTCTCGGCATCGATTCCTGTAGAGTGAAGAAGTCAATTAAATCGTGCGAAAGTCCTTGAACTTGTTCTCCACATCTTCCTTCATCTCCGGGTCCATGGCATTTCGGACACCAATGAGCGCCTTCGACACGGCCTCAGACGCGCCAATCATGGGGCGAAGCACAGCTACAGGAACTGCCCGAATGACTGAGCGCACATATCCTTGAGAGCCTGTTTTCTTGTACTCAATGAGTGGTACCGCGACAATCGTCTTTGCCGCGACGTGGAGCTCACGCGACAACGAATCGTATGCCTGGTAAAGTCCTTCCGTGGCATTGGATGGCTGTTGAGCAAGATATTGGCGGCTACCGATACCACCACGATCCTGAGCGCTGCGAATTCCACCGCCACCCATGCTCTTGGAATTACGCGCGATTCGGCTACCTGCTTGCCTATATTTGATTTGTCGCTTGCGGGATGAGGTCGAAGACACGACATCGTCAGCGTGCTGAAGAAGTGCTTGGGTTCCTTGCGCCACCCTTGACGCAGTGTTCAGCGTCTCGATTGTCACGGATTTCAGAAAGCTCTTTGCGCCTTTCTTGATGCCACGCACCAGTCTGCGGTCGCGCCCGTAGTGCTCTAGAGGCAGCAGGATGAGATCCGCAGCCCCTGAGCCGATATTAGCGAATGGACGAAGTGGCGGCATCGATACACTCGCAACACACTTGTGAATCTGATGTCGTGAGATGTCATTGACCCATGACATAAGAACATGCTCTCCAAGCGCTGGCCATCCATCAATTCCACTCGCTTTCACGCGACGAAGCACTAACTCCATACCCTCCAGAACGAACAGATTGATCACTTCGAGGTAGTCACCAGCGCGCAGTGCTTCAAAGTCGACTCTGTTCGGTCGGTAGTCAATTTTGATCTTGCACGGCCGGACGTCAATGTTCTGGAAGAACCAGGTGCCAAGACTGACATCCGTCTCTGTGACTTTGCTTGGTACTGTCATCAAGGATAGCTCTGTTCCCTCGAAATGTTCACGCATACCGTCATCTTCGTCTTCAACACCAGCATTCGAGGATGTCCCAGCTCTTCGTCCCCCAGCGTCAGCAGGCACAAACTGCCGTAAAAAATTCACAACCTCTTGGTCCAAGTTTACTCGCAATGGCAACATTCGCACTTTCAATCGATGCTCCTCACACAGGTTAGGACCTGGGCGAACCGTCATCAAGTGAATGTGCACCATGCTGCTCCCGCTCTCTCGTGGGTGACTCGCGTCTGACTTCCAGTAGCAGATAATCTTTCGAATTTGGGACGTAGATATGTAATCAAGAATCTCCATGTCGCCAAAGGCGAGAACAGTGTTCGATGCCAGTGGCTGATTCTCATCCTCGTTGAAGATATCCAACCGCATCTGGATGCGAGTGACTACGAGCTCCAGCATCTCCTCGGTCTTCCGGCCGCTCTTCAACGACCTTTTCCGCGAAGGAGCATTTGAATTAGTGGGAGTACGGTCAACGCGAGATCGAGACGCACTGATGGTTGACCTTTCAGATGCGTTAGCTTCAAAGAGGCCAGTTCCTGCGGACGGAACGTAATCGTCCAGCAATGCATCCAACAGCTTCTCCTTGCGATCTTTTGTACCGGTTCTCACGTCAGTTGCTCCTGTCTGTGGGGCGGCAGATGCACCGGCCGTCCCGCGACGGGTCAATGTCGGAGCATTCGTTAGGTCTTTCGACCAGTCAGATCCGCCAAAGAAGCGCATACAGATATTAAAGTCCCGCAGAAGCACGTGCCGAATAACAACCGGAGTTGAAACTGGATTCTTGGTCGCCAAACCCTCACGTGCCACACTTCGAATCGCTTCATCACACTCCCGTTCACCGAAAGATAAAGACGCTGCAGTTCCCCCAATCGGGATTTCGACATGGTGGGGATAAATCCGAGATGGAGGGCCTTCTCGCTGAGCCGACTCCCCAGCGAGATCGTCGTAAAACCATCGCGCTGTTGGTTCATCTGGCGGGGAGAAGAGGCTTGGGATGGCGCTGGGGGCGCCGGACTGACTGGACTGGTCCGAAAAAGATGTTTTGCGCTGCGGAATCGTGACAGGCGCTGTTTCCGACTTCGAAATTCTTTGCGGACCAAGATTAGACATATTCTGACGTGCGGAATGTAGTTCCTCTTCACCAGAGTCTTCATCATCGAAATCGTCTCGATCTTGCCCATCATTTGAGTCGTCTTCCATTAGTCGATTGAACTTTGTCTGCATTTCCCGGTCCAATGTAAAGTCGAGCTCAACTTCCGTCCCTTCATCTTCACCGGTACCGATCATCATTGACATGGATAGGGGATGAGAATCGTCATTTCCGTCTTGGGTTGACTCGTCGTCCATGAAATGGAGATGATGCGAAAAAGACGACTCTGTCTCCTCGGTCTGCAACTCACTGAGTTCAACGTCGGGTGGTGGTGGCATTCCCCACCAGTTCTTCGGCCCAGCAGGGAAGCCCGCAGACGGAAACTCATCGTCTTCATAATCTGCATCGTCGTCATCATCCTTCTCGAGCCTTGTGCTAGGTGGAGGCTGGTTTTCACGTACGAATACTTCCTCGCCAACAGGGTCAAATCGGGGCGATGGAGTTGGCGAGCTGGTCGCACCTGGGCCTCCGAAACCACCAGGGCCAAGCCATCGCGCGGAATGCTCGTCAGGCAGCGAGCCCACTGGATGACTCTCAACTTGCATCACAGAAGGCGCTCCAGCAGCGGATGAGAACCAAGGATTATCCGGAGAGGATGATGACAACGGAGCTGGCGAGTTCGAGGTGGCCATCAAGAACTCCCCGGCTGCAATGTCCTCCTTGTCGTTGTCCTTCACACCCTTCCCAGAATAGTAGTCTTCAATAAACAACTCGTTGATACGCATCCTCGGTCTACTCGACTCCTCTGCTTGCTTGCTGTACCTAAGCCGAAGCTCTGCTCCACTTAGCGTGTCATCGGTCGTGTGTATCGAGCCACTTACCATCCGGTCCTTTTCTTTTTGAATCTCGTCCAGTCGCGTACGCAACAGGCGAGCTTCTGTGTCTGTCGTGGCGTGGGCTCCGGCTAGAACTCGATGACCGCTTCCGAAGGCATTTTCGTCTAGTTGAGCAAAAAGATTCACACCCAATGATGCACTTCTACTGGTGGAGCTGTGTGTTCGGCTGAATTGAGATGAGGTAGAGATGTCTTGGTCACCTCGCAGAGCATCCTGGGCAGCGAGTCGTGCACTTGTTAGAGGGGGCGTCTGAGACAGCGACTCGTCGACTGACGGCCGTGAACTTCGCACCGTTGCAGGACCAAGATTTGTCACAACTGAAACGCTCGTCACATCTTTCACTCGATCGAGTCCAACGTACGCTGCTGTATCACGAGGTTCACCTTCAACACTAAGTTGCTCGGTCCAGGTCGAAATCAGCTCAATCAAGGTATTGAAAGAATCGAAACAAGCGTAAATGTTCGCTGTCCCGAGGTTGAGCTCAACCGAAAGCTCCGGCGCACCCAGTGAAGAAGGAGACACTTTTCGCTCGGTCGGCAATGTTGACATCGTTTCTTCTACAGGCGGGACGATTGCACGCATGAATATGTCGATAAAATCGACTGTCACCATTTGCAAGAACCCGTGCTTCTCGAAGAACATCAACTGCGAAGGGTAAAGAGTTGAAAGTTGGCCGCGACTTCGAAAGTCGCCAGCAAAGCTTGTGGTCACATGCTTCTTGTTACTCGCACCAGTAGATAAAAGCTCCTTGCCCAGAATGCTCTCATCGATCTCCTCGTAAGTTGGACGATCAGGTGTAAGATACACTTGAACGTCTCGAACGGAGATTTTATATCCTTGGATCAGAGCCCCGGTAACAACATTCGAGGAAACGGTTACATTTCCTAGAACCAACATGATTCGAGAAGATAAACTCGTCGGTGAGTAATCAACAGCGGCATCGTAGAAGCTTACGAAAAGCTTGGTGAATACAGTCTTCGGAGGTACAGCGAGCTTTACGGTGTCGAACGCCTTCTTCTGAACCTGCAGCATGATCTCATCGTAATCATCAGCTGTTGTGGTCGCTGAGTCCAGTGGAATAATCGGAGGGGGATACTCGAGCAGGAGCATATCTGACAAATGAATCATCCACTTGGATGACACATCGTAGCGCATATTCACTTGCGAGACATGGACTTCGACTTTCATCTCCCTCATCTCTTGTGTTTGGTCGATGATGTCGATCCCCACGAAGAGAGCTGGCGACTGATTAACACCAATCGGATTTTTGTACAGAACTGGCGCAGTTACCTTTAAAATTTTGTCTTCCTCGAGAAGGGTGACGTTCTGTGCGGTAATGTGCACTCGCGAGACAAGCTGGCCCATCCACTGAGATACTTGAAAGAGTCGGAAGTCTTGGAATGCGACGTGATACACATTCGAGATGACTGGCTTCGGACCAACAGAGCTTGCGCGTGGCGCATATTCAAGTTGAAGTGTTCCATCGTTGAGCTCGATATCGACAGTCATGTAGCTTGGAATGAGGCGGCTGCGATATGCAGCAGTGACCATCATCTGATTATGCCCATTCACATCAATCGGATTGATCATCAAAAGTGCGTCGAACAAAATCATGAGTCGGTCGAAAGATTGCTTGTTGAAGACGACCTTCGAGTGAGGGATACGAATCTGCAGGTCAATCAAAGAAGCAGCACTAGCAGCCACCTCAAAATCACGAGCGCGATTTCGGGCATCTTCACTCCAGCCGTTGGAACCCACCCGACCGCCATCGTTGTCATCTCCACTCTTCTCCTCCATGTCGTTGGAGATGTTCGGTTTTGCCTCAATAAACTGCTCGAGAGAATCTTGAGATATGTTGTGCTTGGTCGATAATGCTGCTCTGATTTCATCATTGGTCGGAACTTGCATGCGAATCCTCAAGATGCAACTGTCACCGCAAGTCGAGTCATTTCTACCTTCAATGATTGCATAGTTCGTGAATTCTTGACTGCGCTGGTTCCCACCGACTGGACCGATGAGTGAAGCAGTCACTGAATCGAACCGAATATCGAATTGAGACAGCCATGGCAATTTTGGTTTGGATGAAGCTGGGAGGGAATCATCACCTTCAGCTCCATCTGCGTATGAGCTGCCTTTTACCCCTTCCAGCAAAAGTACCAGTTTGTCCTCACTCAAACCTCGTTTCGAGGACGGCCCAAAGCGGATCAAATCGCTGTTCACCATCGGAAATCGCAGCGTCAGTTGAAGACTCTCGGTGTTCAAGTCCAGCTTCTTCGGATACAAAGCTTCAGGTGCTCGCGGCGCGACTACCGCCTTCTTTTTCTGCGTTGCAGCGCTGGATTCCTCCATGAGCTTCATGATGCGGTGAGCACGATCAATTATGTGCATGTCCCATTCGAGTAGTATTGGTTGAGCACTAATCTGGACTGCGAGGTTCTCGATGGCACTTTCAGCATTCTGATCGATACGAACTTGTGCTGACAGGTTGGCAGAAAGGTTCACTTTTCGATTTGTCGCAGGAGATACGTCCGCGAACCGGAGAACAGATATGGTTAGTAACGCATCTTCGTCGTCCACGATGTCCGTCGACATTCGAGCAAGCATCTTCTCCACGATCTCAAATGTCCCGACAGAAAGAGCGAGTGTTGTGTATGACTGGTACACAAGAGTGGACACGATCACATCCTTGATGACGACCTCGATTCGCTCTTGATGTGTGATAACAGGAAGTCCACGTCTCCGTCGTCGAAGCTGTCTCTGACGACGAGATTCGGATAAGTACTCGCCTTCGTCGTCAACTTCCTCTTCATGATCGAGCAAGTCATCGTACAAGATGATTACATCACACTCAAGCAGATGCACCTTCAGGCGATTCCGCACATTTCGAGATGACCGATGCCGAACGCTTGCTCTTAAACTTCCAGTGGTCTTTGTCTCTGGAATAGAGGGTTTTGCCTCCTCAGGCTCGTACAAAGCAGACGCGTACATCGACTGAGCCATCATGCTCGAAGCATGACCGAAGTTTGTGCTTCCAGTCATCGATTCTGCACCAGGATCACACTCGAAAAAGCTCTCATCATCTTCGAGGTCTGACAATCCAACACTTTCCACGCTCTCAGCGGAGGATAACCGTCTTGGAACCGGATACGCGAAATCTGCGTTCTCGTAGCTTTGTGCACCAGTGTGACCACGACCTCGTTGGGTACTCATCAGCTCTTCGTGGGTCTTGTGGTATTGAAGGAGTAACTGTTCGATGCGTTCAAACTCCCGGAGTGAGAGCTTCACACCTCCTTCGTTTGATTCATCTTGATCTTGATCGAGCCAAGCTGGGCGGCTATCACAAATCGAGGCGTACATAGCGGCGGATGCAGCAAAACGTTCCTTTGTTAGTCTTGGTGGCTGATCATCTGAAAACGCGTCAATCAAAGTTCCAAAGTGATAGAAATGCTGAGGCTGAAGCACGACGCGAAGGGAATGGAGAAAGAGATCGGCATCAACTGACGGGGCTTCTAGCGCCTCGTAGTGTGAAAGCTTGAGCTGAACATAACATTGCCGCGTTGAATCGCTTGCCATGAAATGATGCAAGACGGAGTCCGAATCATCGTCTTCAAGATCGTCCGACGGCAATAGCAAGTCCATGCTGATACCACGAAATTTGATGGCCTTCTGAGATATACCAAACAAGGAACTTGCAGCCATCGACTGGTACATACTCTGTGATGACGACCCGAACGACTGATCCATTCCAGCTCTTCCATACACGCTCGCAACCTCACCGGCCGACTCATCCGTGAACTGGGCCCATTCAAGCTTGCAAAGAAGCGCTACATTTTTCTCGTTTGCCTTATCGCACGTTTCAAGACGAAGGCAGATGTTCGATAGCGTCACTTTGATCTTCGAGGTCACTTGCTCAATCCAGCTTGCGACGAAGTCTAGTCCTTCTTGCGACACTTCATCGGCGTACTCGTTAGAGTTGCTGTTTCGCGTTCTAGACTCGCTACCTGAGTGCTGCTCTCCGTGTGTATCCTTGCTCAAAACCGCATTCGTCCGCTTGGCCGCAGAACCACGAGGCTTGGTGTCCTCCGTCGGTGGATCTTCTTCACCAACCGGAACCAGAACAATCTCGATATCGTCGATTTCGACCAGACAGCTCTCGCTCATGATGTTCATGTACGAGATCGTCACCCGCACCGAGCCCAAATAGCCCTTCTTCACGCGAAACGGCAGTCCATTCGCTTCGCAAATCTCTGCATTCAATACGTCGGCATTCAACAGCAAGTCGCACAGCTCCAGTCGCCCGGACCGCAAGTGGACGTCAAGTTGGTCCAAGTCAATCTCGTCCTCTGCGAGGAAGCGTCCGATGAGCCGCTTGAGCACAAACTTGTACAGCCGCTTGAGCGCCGGGTCAGTCAACTGCTTGAAGAACTGCATGGTCGGGTGGGAGGAAGCGACGGCGTCGAGAAAGAGAGAGAGAGAGAGAGAGAGACAAAAACGGTGGCCGGGGTTCGTGGGAGCAAATCGACGCACGGAGACGTCGCTGGTCTGACTGAAGCGTGCGAGACGTCCTCTATACTCTATACGGACGGCTCACGATTCTGCACCTCGTTCTGCTTTTGGTTTCGTTCGCGTTACCGGACGTAGCGCCACGAATTCCCACTCGTTCGCACCGGCAATTTCACCGCTCAACGCGTCGATGCGCGCGCTGCTCGATAAACCGGTCTGCTTGCGGGTTGCGGCTTCGCTCAAGTCAGGACGTCGCGTCAAGTCGCTGGATGGGTCGTCTCGCGTTCCGTGCCGGCGCGGGGCTTCCCTCCTCAACATACACTCAGTCCCCCTTCTCTTTTTGCAGCAAGTGCAAAGGCCGGTGGTTTTGAGGGTGTTGAAAACAGAGAACAATCCCAGAAAAGAAGGTTTAAAACAATGACGTCACTAGCAGTCCCTAATTTCAACGACTGTAGCTCATAGTGTTTAAAACACCTATGGGATTGAACCCCTGGCCACTGACACTTTTCTTGTGTGGTGGAGACGTGTGACACACCATGGATGCTTCAAGTTGGGAATGATGGTCACATCGGCCAATTCTGTATGCTTTGAATGGGCATCTCTATCTCGTCATGATGACGGGGGTTCTCTCTCTCTCTGTCTAACACGTGAGGGTGCGTCGCGGCACGGGTGCCATCTTCGTGGGCAGCAACAGCGCGTTGCGTTGGGACGGCTCGCGGCGTAGTGCCGCCTCGAAACGTAGCTCCCACACGCTCGTGACCTCGGCAGATTTCGCGGCGACGTAGAGCGTCGTGCCGTTGTCCAGTACGAGCTCGAGCCAGTTGGGGTTCTTCGCCAGCGAGAACTGCTTGATCTTGCCGTGGATATCGGCCCAGCGGCTTTCCATGTTGAGGCGGAATACGGAGAAGTGGCGGCCGGACAACACGCAGTACATCCGACGAGCCCGACCGAGGAGCCATCCGTGCAGGAGCCTTCGTCGGATCGCGAGCCAACCGGTGAACGCCACTCCCTCTTCGCGCATGCAGCTGCTGGACTGACGCTCGAATCCGTATCGTGAGATTGTGAGCCGCACCGGTTGCCTTTGCACGCCCTCGCGAAGAATCGCGAGCCATTGCTCAAAGTACAGATCCTCGTGGGTGCCGTGCACCCACAAGCCGTAGCCATTTCGATCGATCAGCAGCATACCGCGATTGAGGCGGTGGATACGCTCGACGTGCACGATGGAGTGCTGACGCACGAGCGTAGTCTTGACCCTCGGTGTGTGTAGGTCCGCGAGTCGGAACTCGCACGTGTACACGTGGAAACAGACGCCGTCGAGCACGCAGAAGCGCCACGCGAACGCGCGCTTGTTGTTGGCTTCGACAAAGAGCCAACCGGCGTAGACGCGCGAGGTACCACCGGCAAGTCGCTGCTTCTCGCGAGGCGTCGGCGACGACAGCGCGCGCGTGGATTCGATCATTAGAAAGAGGATTTTGGAGTGGTCGATTTGTTATTATGGAATGTGATACGTACTCAAGTGATCGATTTTGACAGTCAAACAAGATTCTATGGAATCGGATATTTATTGCGGTCGTATCCATTACCGAAACGACGTCGACTGTTTCATCTCCGAATGAGCTGTTCTTTCATTCTTCATAGAACCACATTCGACGGCGCTCACATCATTTTTCCCGCGTGAGTACGTTCACGGAGGCTGATTGCGACCCTTTGCCGGAAGCTA
>JAADVY010000208.1:0-23837 GCA_023336035.1 Pythium plurisporium
CAACCAAGCTATGAGGGCCTCAATCGAGGAAGAGCTTGTGCTTCTCGCAGACGCATGGCCTCCAGAGAATGCAAGTGACGATCAAGAGTCTGACAAACTGGATGGCCGCGTTGATGCTGTACGCAAAGTGCTGGAAGCGAAGACGATCCTTGCTCAAACTACCATCGATCTGCAGACGAGATTTCGTGAGGCAGAGAGTGAGTTTAAGTCCAAGCTTCGCGATGTAGAGACCCAGCTGCGTGACAACGAGGCCGATTTCGTGTCCAAATTCCGCGAGGAGGAGGAAAAACGCCACGCCGTGGAGAAAGAACTCACCGCTAGACTTCGCGATGTAGAGACTGATTTTGAGACAAGAATACGCGAGAACGAGAGCTCATTCGAAGCAAAACTGCGTGATTCGGAGAGTACATTCGAGACCAAGTTACAAGAGGCGGAAATTGACTTTGGGGTGAAACTACAGGAAACAGTGAGCGATTTGGAGGCAAAATTTCAAGAAGCGGAAAGCCTGTTCGCAGCCGAGAAACGGAAGCTTCTTGATGCTGTCGAAAATGAACGACAATTCCTAAGCGACCACGGAATCGAGTGGGCTCCAAATGAACCTCGTCTAGCTATCTACCAACAACTCTTGAATGCTTGCAACAATCACAATCGTCGGGACCAACGACTACAGCGCGAACTGCAAGAAGAGTCGGCGCTTTTAAAAGCCTGTGGTATGGGGCTGGCGACAGCCGAGGACGAAATTCACAAGTCGCGTTTGGCCATCTACAACAAATTGTTCGAAGGGCAGCGCCTGCTGATCGATGAAAAAATGGACCGCGAAATCAGTGATCAGCAAGAGCTTGTCCGTCTCCAGGCCGAAGGTGTCGAAGTGTCGGATCGGGGAGCAGTCGTTACACGCTTGATCGATCTGGCGAGACAAGTGAAGCAACTGCTGCATGACGAGGCCACCCAGCTCATACGCCAAAAACAACTCTTCGCGGACGAGACTGCATTCCTTGAAGCTCATGATGTGAACATGGCCGATCTCTCACATTCTGATTCCCGTATTCCCATCTACGAACTCTTGTTTCAGCATGTTGAAGCTGCAAAACAGGCTCTGATCGCTTGGGATGGCAGCCCCCACGGAGATGCGATGGGTTGTAAACAAGCCGACACATTACGTAAAACGGACCGACAGAAGCTCGAAGAGCAGTATGCTGAAGCAACGGCAAACGCTGTAGCGACCGCACTGGAAAAGCAGGCCCAGCAACTTGACTTCCGTCGGGCTGCGCTTGCTGCCGGCGACGCAGCCTTGACGTCGCTCGCAGCTGCCTCTCCTTCAGCTAAGACCACACAAGAGTGTATCGAGGCCTTCATCAAGCGGGACAACAGTGCTGTCAGCATGATCTACCGACTGATTCGCCTCACGACTGATGTTCTGAACACGTCTGCCTTCTCCACCACCTCAACCGGTGGAGGTGAGATCCCCGTGGACCTAACTCAGTCGGTTATGCTGTGTGTGAAAGAGCTCAAAGCACTCAAAGAGTACCTGTTGCAGACGCTTGAGCAAATCACGCGTGACAGCGGTGCGTTTGTCCTCGCTCAGCCGTCGCTTGCAATCACGCGAGAGAGTGTCACCGAACGTGATTCTGCGATCGATTTCGCATTCCTACTCCATCGCGATTTCGCTGCCCATATCCACAAGACACTTCAGGACAAGTGCGATGTGGTCACAACGACGGTCCACAAGCTGAGTGAGTCGCTGGCGACACATGCAGGGGATTTCAGTGATGCCGAAGCCAAGTGTATGGGAATGGAGATGCAGCTAGCCCGAGAAGCCGCTGAAAGAGCGACGTTGGAGGCCAAGTACACGACTCAAAACGACTTTGTTCAGCGATTCGTGGACGAGCGTAAACGCGTCGAAGAAGCCCTCGCGAAGGCGTTGGCAGATGCGAAACAAGAGCGAGGCGAGCTTGTAGCCAAGATGGAGATGCTCGAGGCAGAAAAATGCGAGGCGGTCGCGCTTGTCCGTGCCCACGGCATTGCAACGACCTCATCGTCGAGCGCAAGCACGCCACGCACGCCGATGTCGTCGAATGGACGAGGATACTCAAGCATAGTGCCAACTCGTCCGGACAAGCCGCGCGAGCTGACATCATCGCGATTGAAAACAGGAATGCCCTCAACCACTGGGACTGGCCATAAAGAGCGATTCGTGAGTGACTTGGAGCGAGAGACTGGCCAGCGGCGCACGACGAACACACATGTTGGTACGACTGCTCGTCGCGCAAACGAGTGGAAGCGTCATGAGTTGTTGACATCCTCCACCCAAATTGAACAGCAATTCCGTGCGATGAACGAATCCTCCAATTTCCTCGCCATCGCTCCTGAGAGTCCTGTCTTACCGAAAGAGCGGTCGTTGGCGGATCAAGAGCTTTGGTACCAGGGTGTGCGAATGCTGCAGCACGTGTCTTTCTTTGTATCAGTCTTCTTTGTGCCCAAGCAACGAACGTTCCGTGTCGAAGTATTTAATAGTGACAGCGAGCAACAACAAACTATCTACGTCACGCTCGATGAGATGCAGAGCTTCCTCAGTGAAAGCAAGCGTGCGCTCAAGAACAGCCTTACGCTCGATGATCCTGCCAGGCATAACGAGGTCATCGAAGTGCTCTTCGAGCGAGTCAAGGTGCTGGGTGGAGATTCATCCAATTTGCTCTTCACTTTCCAATAAGCTAGTATGAGTACAAAGATCGTCGGGACCATTACGCGCCTCATCTCACGTGGGGTGTCCTCCGTTACTCAAGATGATCTCCCTCTACCTCGTGCGGGCGCGAAGACGAAGAAAGAGATTCGTCTTGCGTGCGCTCGCGCCACCACTGTGCGAATGATGGCATATTTCTCCACGTTGGTAAGCTGGTGCGCCGTCTAGCAGCGTCACTCTCCTGACGCAAACGCGTCTGATCGTTGTCGTCTTCCAATCCCTCGTCTCCTTCCATGTCTTCGTCGCTCATGAGCGCTTCGGCGTCTGTGCCCTCGTCTTGGGTCTCTCCATCCATCGACAGCACCGTGTCGTTTTGAGCACGACTCACGGCCGTTTTTTCTTCGAGCACGTGCTTCGAGTACTCGTTGAAGACATCTTCGTCCAGATACTTACGAGGGTTGCTTTCGATCAATTTCAATAGTCGTGTGAAATGAGGTTGCAGCTCAGCAAGCTGGACGTGGAGACTGAACGACAGCTGAGAGTAGATCTTGAACTCGATTGTCAGCACCTCTCGTGAAGGCAGTGAGTGGGTTGCGTCAATCTCTGACAAGATCTGCTTGATCATCGTTTTCATGCCTTCAGAGGCCAGCGGTTCGTTAAACTTCGCGGCCAATAGTAGACAAACCGACATGTACAACTTCCGATTAGCTTTGTTCACGTACTGAATACATAGACGATATCATCAGTCCCAACACTCGCTCACGACAGACATGATTGTGTTCTACGTACATGGCTGAGAACGAGCTTCTCGAAGTACACACAGGCCAACGCAATCGTTGCCACCTCCATGTTCAGTCGCTGACCTGTTGTAAGCGTTTCCCGTTTGAGATTGCGGATCTTGCTGAGAGAGAGCTCGCTGTCGTGGAGCCACGTGTGCTTCTCTCGAAACTTCTTGTTGAGTTCCTACAGATAATCAGGGTCAAAAAACCTGAGCCATTCCGTACAGATACGTTTTCCTCCAATTCACAAACGCACTTCTTTGAGCTCATGGGGCTTGACGAAGAGCAAGATCGAGCTCACGACCGGGCCAATGTTCTTGTCGCCACGTACGACATGCCGGTGGCGACCCTGTCGGAATTCTGGATCATCGAGATAATTTGCCACATAGGGAGTGCTCGTCGGGTGGTCGTCCTGCGAGTCACGATCTCCAGCGCACGGTGTCCACGTGGCGTGGAGCAACCGGAAGTATGACTTGCCGCGCCAGTCGTAGCTTTGTGGCTCCATGGTCCCGACCGAAAGAAACCTTTTGCGTGCGCCGTGGTGAGGCGTCGTGGACTTTTCGTTGCCATTGTACTTGATGAGCGTGGACGCTGCGATCGGATACCCGCAGCCGCGTGAGAAAAACACGCGTGAATCCAGCAGGCCCTGCTGGTTCGTCATGCTCTCCCACCGACGCACGACTGCGGACGCTGCAGGAAAGCGAGTAGTCATGCGGTACCGGAAATGTGGGGGGAGACGCACGATCTTGGCCTCGAATCCAGGCAGCCGTCGTCCAGCAAGCCCTTCCTCCCCGCGCTCGTAGGCGTCCTCACCGCCACCACTCTTGACTGGGACACCGTCCGAGCTCTGCACGATCTCCTCTCCGTCGGGGCCTTTGACATGGAACGCAACACGAGGCGGCGAGGGTGGAGCGCGACCATCGTGTACGCTACCAGTCGCGTGGTGAAGTGCGAGCGACTCGGACTTCATGGGGATGTTCTGCAAGAAATCGAGTGCGGCGATGTCGCGCGTGACCTTCCGCGTGTGCTGGTGCCGCGCGCGCTCGCTGTGGACGCTTGACGGTGAGTCGCTGGTCTTGATGAACAAGAGTTGTTTGGTAGCCGCTGAGCCGCGAGGGGGAGAGAGCTGTGGGGGCGGGGATGGTGCCGACGCGGAAGAGTACATTGTCAGCGTCGGCAGCGACGGGTGTGACTTGGGCGATGACTCACGGGCAAACTCAGCGACTTGCGCGTCCACAGAGGAAGTGGTAGCATTACCATTGTCTTGGCTATTCGATGGATCGTCCAGAGGATCTTCGTTGGGTCCAGTGGCCTCAGAGGGACCTTGAATGGGAGGATCTTCCGCCACCTCGGGTTGTGCATGGTCCATTCTGACTGTCGGGAACCTGTTGGGAATGCTTCAACCTTGTCAAAACCGATCCCGCACCGGTTCCAATACCGGTAAAATTGAGTTTTCAATCGGCTCTAACTTAGAGCCGATTGAAAACTCACAAACAAGGCTTCTCTTAGAGCCTCTAAGAGAAGCCTTGTTTTGTGCGTACAGTTTTCCCTGGCCCCAGCGCAAAGATAGTACTCATCTGTATGGGAAGGGCATTATATTTCAATGAATTGATTGGCTCAATATGTCTCCATAATACCACCAAATACAACGGGGATCTGTTTTAAGGGGTTGCGCTCAGGCCAGGGAAAACTGTAGGAGTTTCGACATCTGCATCTGGTGTTCTAAACCAAGGGATTTGTCGCACGTTGACTGGTCAAAATGACCGGCACAGCCTGCAACAGCCACTCGGGCTAGGGTTGTCACTTCCACCCACCAGGTCCAGTCCGGTGTGACGTGAACCGCCACATGGACTTGCCTATAAGGTTTTTTTGCAATGCCTCGCGAGGTTTGATCATCTAAGGTGCTTCTCTTCAGACTCGCAAGGCGAAGCCATGAAGGAAGAATCCCGCAGCCATAGAGCACGAGCCGTGGAGACGCCCTGTGGAAATTATGCACTGCTCATGGAGTCTTGGCATCCTTCCCTTGTTGGAAGTCGGAAGTTCTGGTTCAAAGTGCATCGTCTGCGAGCGGCCGCATGGGTTGGTTCTCAACGGATCCGCCAGCTGGCCCAGGCTGCAACACGGCTGGAATTTTCTGTACCAAAAACCCAGTTTTAAGGTTTTATAGTCCGAATTTTCCGGCGACGATTGCAGGTAACAAAAAACCTCTTTTATGAGGTGAAAAAAGACACACCGAATGAGGTTTTGGAAGCGGACGGAGGAGAGGAGCGGAGAGGAGGGGAGGGGGAGCCAGCGAAGGAGCGAGAGCGACTGTGAGTGCTTGTGTTTGGCTCGCTGGAGAGGTTTGGGGGCGCCGGTGGTTGTTCGGCGAGCCGCCTGACTGCGTCGCGGTCCGGGTCTGTTGTCGTCGAGAGTGCCTGCCTGCTTGTGCAGAAGACAGGGCTTGAGCCAGCTCAGGCTTAGTTTTTTTCTTGCTGGCGCTCGCTCTTCGGTAGGGGACTCCCGCTTCCTGCACCCCCCGCACCCTTCCAGTGAGTCTGGGTCTATCCGGTTTAGACCACTCGAGACGGAGAACGGACTCATTCCCTGATCTCCGCTCCGCCGGCCGCGTTTTGAACTTGTTCGACCACGTGGATCCAGACCCCACCAGCAGTCCAGTGTTTTGACTCGACTGCTTTGCCCCAAACCCGACTGACTTAAGAACCGCTCTTGTCGAGTGTGCTTCCGCGCTTCGGATCCGGAGACTCGCTGTTCTTTCGGACGCCATCCAGACCCACTTCGGATACCCTCCTGTTTTAAGTTGCTGAGACCGACGACTCGCGGACCAACATGCTTATTTCGTCGATGGATCAGCTCAACTACTACTCGATGCCCAAGGACGGGTACCTGGAAATCGACACGTCACCGAACGGCTACTCGCTCGGCCAGCCGACGATGGAGGAGGGCAGCCCCACGTACATGAACGAGGAGAACAGCCCCAAGAACGGCACCAAGTCGTCGCTGTACAAGACGGAGCTGTGCAAGCGCTTCTCGGAGTTTGGCAGCTGTCGCTATGGAGGTGCGTCGGTCGTTCTGTCTCCCACTACTTGGTATCCAGTGACTGATGAATTTGTGTGTATCTGATCTACAGCCAAGTGCCAGTTTGCCCACGGACTCGCGGAGCTGCGTCACGTTGTGCGTCACCCCAAGTACAAGACCACCAAATGCAAGTCGTACTGGGGCTCGGGCCACTGTCCGTACGGCAGCCGCTGCCGCTTCATTCACGAAGAGGCCGAGTCAATGACGCCACCTCCCTTCAGCCCGCCCGGCGCCATGAACTCAATGTCGGGCATGTTCTTCCGGGAGAACAGCAACGGCGGGGAGTCGCTCGGTGTGACCTCGCCCGCTGGCAACGGAGGAGGTCTCTTCTACGGCGGCAACAGTAATGTCGGCTCGAACGGCTACCAGAAGGACTACTCGCTCTTGGGCTCGTTCGGTAACGACGCCGCCTCGGGCCCGTGGGGTCCAACTCCCTCGGTGCGCCAGGCGCAACCCAGCCAGCTGAACCATGGCTATGGCAGTGATCGCGCCATGCCCCCGCCGGCCGTCATCGCCGGTCCGAACGGTGCGGCCTCTATCAACGGAGCTGCCTACCCCGACCTCCAGGATGCTATTGACGCCCTGATGCGTTTCTCGCTCTCCCCAGCTGAGGCCGAGGCGCAAGCTCGTGCGGCTATGAACGCGAACGCGGCCGGCGTAGTGTCTGGAAGCACTGCTCCCCCGCTCGGCACGATCTCAACGACCCCCGCGGTGACCCGAACGGGCGTGACTGTAGATGCGTCGGGTGCCGTGTCGGTCACGACCAAGAAGACGGACTACTCGCTCGAGTCGGACGAACTTTGGAAGGACTTCCCGACCCTCAGCACGTCTTCGGTCGGTGACTTTGGATCCGAGAAGCAATGGCCAACGGGGCTCTCGCTGAGCCTTGAAGGCACGGGTCTGTTCAGCAACAACTCGACGAGCACGGCGAGCTCGACTACGACGGCGACGACTTCCACGCCGGTGAAGCCGAGCGTGGAGTCGTCATCGGAGCCGTCGACGACGGAGACGTCGCCTGGGTCGAAGGATGAGACGAGCCCGCGCCTGAGCATCTTCGAGCGCTTCCACTAGCACTCCCTACTCCCGTCCTCACTCTCGTGAGTGGTGTGAGTCGTGTGTGTGTGTGTGCTCTCTCGCTCGGGTCGGACGTTGCAATGTGGGCTTCTCGTCCGTCTGTCCATTTTGTCTCCCTCCCCATCTCCCGACGGGCATGGGTGGAACGCGATGAGGTTGAGCCATCACCTCGGCGCCGCTCCACCTTCCCACCTTATTTACTCACCACATAAATATTACGACGATGTTTCTATAGCTATTTATTAGTTGTTGATAGGAATTACCACGCGAGCTCAAGCACCACCCGAGTCGCAGGTCCCGCACACGCACACAAGCATCACCACTCGCTTCACTGAGGGCACAGGCATAGTCGATACCACAATGAATACGAAAAACAAAACAATTTATTTTTTCCATTCCATTTTTCATGGGCTCTTCTTGTCCAGGTGTGGAGGGCCTTTGCGCTTTGGCGATTTTACCTTGAGCTTTTTCTCGCCGACGCCGTGCAAGTTGCGTGCACGTTCGCGCTGGGCGGCGAGGATCTCGGCCTGCGTGCGAGGCACTTCCTTGTCCTTGGCCACGGCAATGTCGGGTTTCTTCTTCTCTTTCTTCTCGGGCAGCACGACAAGCCGACGTCGCGCCGCGTACGCACGGCAGAATCGGATGATTGCCCAAAGACTAAACCAGCTCATCGTGAGATTGCTTGAGAAGTCTCCACTGAGAACGAGCCACGCGTATACTCACAAGGGACAGGTGAACACCATCGTGAACACTGTGACGAGCATGATGATATCTGTTTGTGCCACGTTGCACATCCATGTCAGATGAGTATCCAGAATCCAAGAGATTCCAGGCGACGCACTGATGTCTGCATTCTGCAGATGAAGGATGAGTGCGAGGATGCCCAGCGCGTAGCCCACGCTGATCACGCGGATCGCGATCTCCTCCTTCTCCATCTCCACCATCTTGGGGGTGGCTCTTCACTCGAAACGTCGCGTTGTGAACAGCTTCATCATACGCGTCAGGTGGATTCAAGGGAATCAAAACAACCCACAGTCCGTGGTCATCATGGCAAAGAAGAGAGCTCCAAACCCCACTGGCCGCTAGCCACAAGGCCCCTACGATCGATCCCGCGTCACGGGTATACTACGGTATCGCCTTCTGCACCTGCAGCTCTTCAAGCCGCAGGTCCATCTCGTACTTTACCGGAAGTGGTCACTCCATCGCGGGATCAGCTTTGACTGGAGCGACTATCGCGGAGAATGACGATGCTTATGCTGCGTGTGTCGGCGCGACGGTTCTCGTCCACAGCCGCCACCACGCCGTCGTCTATCAGCTCCGCTGTCGCGCCGGCTGCGAATGGTGGGGTGTCACGCATCACTCGGTTCTTTGAGGGCGAGCCCATCGGTGCGTACCATGCTTCCCATTGTCGCCACCGCTTCTCTCTCCATTACGTCTGATGGCGTCTGTGATTTCCACCACGACAGAGACGTTGCCGGAGATGAAGACGCTGAGCGTCGTCCAGCAACTCGCAGAGCAAGTACCCGCAGACGCGATTCCGAGCAAGCTCACGGCGGCCGACAGCGAGAGCCATTATCGCGTGTGGTTCAAGGACTACCAGACCAAGAAGGACCTCTCCGCCGTGAACCAGGAGGCATTTGCAGAGTTCGTGAAAGACGTCTCCGCGTTCATCCAGGCCACCGAAAAGACGTTGCTGAATGAGCAGCCGCAGATCTCATTCGCGCTTGGCGAGGACGAAGCGACTTTGGACGATGCGCAGCGCGCCACGCGGGACGTGTACGTCGAAGCGATGAAGCTCAAGCTCGCGCGCCACAAGTGTCTAACGCTCACGAGTGCCTTTGCGCATCTGGATGCTGACCAGGACGGTGCGTTTTTGGAGTAATTGCGTGACAGTACGTGGGTGTAGGTTGGTTGTTCATGCGTTTGTCGTGATGATACCAGGCTCGGTAACGTCGGAGGAGATAGAGCAACTGCTTGCGACCGTGATCGAAGGCAGTGCCGACGATTGGTTGCGATGTACGTTATGAGTTGGCGAGATATGCCTACTGTATGGAGTACTACTGACGATGGACTTATGCGCATGTTTCAGACCAGTTTCGTCGTCAAGACAGTGACAGCGACGACGTTGTGAACGAAGCCGAGTCCAAGGCGGTGCTGGATGCGGTCATCGCTCCTCAGAAAGCCGCTTTTGCGGAGATTTTGGAGTCGCAGGTCGCAAACCTGCCAAAGAAGACGTCGAAGATTGTGGCGAGTGCCATCGACGAGACCAACTGGAAGGAGAAGCTGCCGGAAAAAGTGCGCTGTGTGTTCCACTTTGCTGCAAAAGAGGATGAGGAGAACAAGACGATTCACTGGGAGACCTTCAAGGAGAACCAAGAAATCGAGCTGCCGGAGCTCCACACCTTACTTCGCGTGTACGCAAAGGGCTTTTACAACGAGAGGTATGATGACTACACCAGTATCTGCAATGACTGGGTTGGGTGGTGTGCTGACTAGGCATTGTTACCTTCTCAGATACGCATCGCACGAACTCCAGCAAGAGAAGCGAAGTCGCCGCATTAAGGGACTTCTGCTGGCACTCTCGCTGGCAGTCGGAGACGTCCTCTTTGCCATCATCTAGGCATTCTCCACCGTCAAATAGAACTTCAACCCTGTCTCAAACCTGCTTGTCATCCGCATGGCGATCAAGCGTCCATCACGCACTGCTATATGAGACCGTCTTCTACTGTGAGACGAGAAACGGAGTAATCCTGTTGATCATATCCAGAACAAAGCCCATGAACTGTCGAGCTGTGACTCTGTGGGACGCCAAGGGGAGCAAACATGCAGATCCAGGGATGATGATCATCGTCCATCAATCTCATCCACGATGGGTATTTGCTGGGTGACAGTTACACCGTGTTTTGTTTCGTATCTGGTTGGCACAGCGGCTGTTGTCACTGGAGACTGTGAAACACTGGGCGTCCAAAGCTTGGTTCCTGAAACGAGACAGCTCGCAAGACAACACGTGGCAGGTTTGTCACTCTCTATATACTTTTGTACGCAGCTAAGCTTACACATTAAAGATTTTTCCATACAATATTCAAGTGTAAATGGACTTTGACACGCAGCCTCCAGTATCTGCGGCATTGTTTCCCCACACACTAGATCAAGTATCTTTCGATTTTGGCAGGGCATTGAATCCCGCCGCGCACACGTGGCTTCAAGCACTTTGGATTTCTCGGGGCTCCACGGAAGAAGACCACTCCAAGGGAACCGCCATGATGATGAAGCGCGCACTGCACGCGCTTGTGCTGCTGTTTGCCGTCGCCGCCGTCGCGGTGCGCGGTGCCGAGTGGGAGGAGGAGGACGACGTGCTCGTGCTCACGGACGACAACTTTGACGCGGCCGTCGCCGCCCACGACACGCTCCTTGTCGAGTTCTACGCGCCGTGGTGTGGCCACTGCAAGAACCTCGCGCCCGAGTACGCCAAGGCCGCCAAGACGCTGAAGGAGCAGGACCCGCCGATCCGCATCGCCAAGGTGGACGCCACGGCCCAGAACAAGGTCGGTGAGCGCTTCCAGATCCAGGGCTTCCCGACGCTCAAGTTCTTCAAGGGCGACACCGAGTCGGTCAAGGACTACGACGGTGGCCGCACGGCCGCGGAGATCGAAAAGTGGGTGCTCAAGAAGTCGGGCCCGGCTGTCAAGATTGTCGAGTCGGCCGACGAGCTTGAGGCGCTCAAGGAGGCCAACGACGTGGTCGTGTTCGCCGTGCTCGACGAGGTGGAGGGCGAGCAGCGCACGCTCTTCGAGAAGATTGCCGACGCCGATGACCTCGCGGTCTTTGCTGCCTCGACCAAGAAGGACGTCTCGGAGGACGCCAAGGCCGTGGGCAAGGTTGTGCTCTACAAGAAGTTCGATGAGGGCAAGGCTGTCTACGAGGGTGAGTTCGAAAAGGCCGGCGTTGCCGCTTTTGTCAAGGCCAACAGCAAGCCGCTCGTGATCACGTTCTCGCAGGACAAGGCCCCGATGATCTTCGGCGGTGACATTAACGAGCACGTGCTTGTGTTTGCGGACACCACCAAGGACTACGTCAAGGACCTCGAGGCTGCGCTCAAGGGCCCTGCCAAGGAGACCAAGGGCAAGCTTCTCCACGTCGTTGTCCCGCTCACGGAGTCGCGCATTGTGGACTACTTCGGTCTCAAGGAGGCGGACCTCCCGGCCATCATTATTGTCAACATGTCGGGCGGCATGAAGAAGTACTCGTTCGAGTACAAGGCCGCTGACTTCGTTGCCAAGATTGAAGATGGTCTCGCTGCGGACCTCTCGGAGTTCGAGAAGCGCTACATTGCCGGTGAGGTTCTCCCGACGCTGAAGTCGGCTGAGCCGGTTGATGACAGCGATGAGGCCGTCAAGGTCATTGTCGGCAAGGACTTCAAGGAGCGTGTTATCGAGTCGGACAAGGATGTGCTTCTCGAGTTCTACGCGCCGTGGTGCGGTCACTGCAAGGCGCTTGCTCCCAAGTACGAGGAGCTCGCCGAGGCCTTCGCGGACGTTGACAGCATTGTCATCGCCAAGATGGACGCGACCGAGAACGAGGTGGACCACCCGGGTGTCGATGTCAAGGGTTTCCCGACGATCCTCTTCTTCCCGGCCAAGGACAAGGCCAACCCGATCACGTACGAGGGTGCCCGTGACGTTGAGGGCTTCACTGAGTTCTTGAAGAAGAACGCGAAGAAGTTCGAGCTTGACGGCACCTCCCACGGCATTGAGCACGAGGAGTTGTAAGCGAGTCAACCTAGACGAGAACCAGCGCCTGGTTAGCAGTATGTTAGTGAAGGCGCGCGGTGGTCTCCATTAGGGGATCGTGAAACCGCGCGTTTCGTGAGCGAATATGCGAATGCTTATCTCCTTTTGATCTTTGCGTTGCTGTACTTGTTGCTCTTCTACCATATCTTGATGGCATTTTGATGCATCATCCATGAAGAGTGATTGTCGCGTTGTGAAGAGCCACTCCATGGATTCTTTGGAAGGAACAGATCCCGGTTCACGGCACGCGTATTCCACGATGCATCTCCTGCGAGCAGTGCTGATCGCTGCAGTCGTTGCTATCGCGTGTGGCCACCAAACGGAACACTCAACGTTCCCGCAACAAGATGGTGTGCTCGTCTTGAATGAGAGCACATTCGCGGTTGCGGTGCGCACGTTTGACCCACTCTTTGTGTTGTTCGACTCCTCGTCTCGCTACGGTCGTCTCACGCTGCAGCGACGCTTTGCAGATGCAGCGCAAACCGTGCGCATGTACGACTGGAACGCGACTACGACCACGCGGTTTGCGTCGCTGGATGTGAGTCAGCTGACGCATACTCTGCCAAACGAGCTCAAGGTCCTCGGCCTGCCGGCACTGCTTCTCTTCCACTGTCGTCCCGGGTGGCCTAGCACCAACGATGTCGAAAACTCGCTCAACGTAACGCTGTCGAATTGCGTAGGTGTGGAAGGTGGTGTCGAAGTGTACACTGGTGGGCGAACCAGCATGGAACTCCAGCGGTTCGCCCTAGGCCAGCCCCTCCGCGACGTTTTCCGAATCGACGCAAGAGCCCAGTTGGAGCCGATTGTGAAGAGCTACCCATTTGCGGCACTCTTTGTTGTGGACGGTGAGGACTCGCAGCCCTTCTTCGATTGCCGCGTGCTCGCCCAAATTGACTCCGACACGAGCGCGTACATTGTGACGACCAATCAGCTCATCATGACTGAGTCTGGAGGCGACGATCAAGGCGATGCATCTGCTCAAGTCTCGCAAATCCCTTCGCTTGTGCTCTATCGCGAATTTGGGAAAGAGGAGATTGTATTCAATGGCACGTGGAATAAACCGGAACTGCTCCAGTTCATCCAGAAGAATCGATATAATGTGATCTCCTCGTACGTTGCCAGCGACGCTGGCTACTTTTACGACGGCGCAGCGGACGGTCACGTGCTACTGTTTTCGGATCCACATGATCCGTATCATGCCATACTTCTCAACGCGATTCAGGACGTGGCCGACAGCTACTACGTTCCTATTCGCAATACTGGAGGCCACGTCCTCCGCTTTCTTGTCGTATCAAGAGATCAAGAGACGCTCAAGAATGCGTTGTTCGTGCTCGACGACCAGTTCCCAACAGCAGTCGTTGTCCGCAAGATCTCCGAGGCGCCATCACGGATGCCATTCGTCGGTGCAGCAACGCGTGAGCTCATTGCAAACGGCTCATTTGGCTCTGCTATCCGCAATGAAGTCGAAAAGATCTTCTCTCCGTTTGGAACGTCCGATCTTCCCGATGATGGCGACGATCCGGAGGCCGCCATCGACTGGCGTGACTACTCTGATGTCTTCGAAAACAAGCATGCCCCATTTATTATGCGGGCAAACGCAAAACCTTACAGCAGTCTGGCGAACGACGCACCTAGGTTAAACAGTCAGCGTCGACTCATAGAGGTTGATCTAGCGCACCCGTCAACAACGTCCGCCGACCAGTTCCTCTCCCTCTTCACAAATCAACCGACCGATGAAGGTGTCCGTATCCTAGCCATCGCCAGTTACACTCAGCTCCAGACTATTCTGCTTCAAGATCAGCATAACGGACAGCGATATGTTCTCGTCGTTCTGCACTCCAAGAAATGTTACTCATGTCGCCAAGCATTGGACGCGGTGCAAGATCTCCCTGCGACGGCCGGTGTGCATACGATCGCACTTGTCGACGTCGACCACGTCGCGATGGAAGAATGGCCATTTACTCTCCAGTGGTTGCCAGGCATCATTTTGTTCGAAGGAACTACGCAGCTGGCCACGTTCCCGGGACCAGCGGCGATCACTGTGGACGCTCTGATAGAGTTTGTCAGCCGCTCCATTCGCGATGCCGCCACGTCACAGACTGTGTAACATGTCGCAGATCCTACCAAAATAACGCCCCCGTGGAGACACAATACATTTGACCATGAGCAATATGCGGTCCCTAGTAAACGTGAGGTGGCAAGCGCTTTCGCCTCCTGGATGCCGAGGCAGATGCAGCGCCACGCTCTGGCGACAAGCGCTCTCTACTTGCGCCTTCACCGTCGAGGGCGATCTCACGCAGGTGCGTCGAGCGAGCCCTTAGTCGAATTGAACGGGTTCTAAAGTCGGTCTGTAGCTCGCACCCGGTGAGATCCCCACGCTTGGAGTGGAAGCCGCCGTCTCTCACACGTTTACCATCGACCATACGAGACGGTTCGCGGAACTGAATCGCGACTCGAACCCGATCCACACGGACCCGGCGTTCGCACAGCGCGAGGCCGGCGTGAACGCGCCGATCGTTCAGGGCATGCTGAGCGCCAGTCTGTTTGCGACCATCTTTGGGCGTACGATCCCTGGGTGTGTTTACGTCTCGCAAGATTTTCGCTTCCGCACGCCTCTTCTCGTAGACGAGCCAGTGCGTGCGCGGGTCAAAGTCGTGAAACTGCGCAAGCGCTTCGTGGACTGCGAGACGGTCTGTGAGAAGATCCACGACGGGGCCATCGTCGTCGAAGGCAAAGCGATCGTGCTGCTGCCGTCTCCACCTCCAATCGAGACGAATGATTAGACGTCAGCACATATTCCTACACCACAAGGTTTTCGTGTGCTCGTCCGCGTGTTGTGTGAAGGGGCTTTCTCAATTTTGTATATTCATCTCAGCAGAGTTTCTGTTCAAAGCGCCTGGAGGAGCACGAGGAGGGGAGAGAGGAGGGGAGAAGTTTCCGCAGCTTTACTCCTGCTTCTTGTTCGGGTTCTCCCGCCAGATCGTCTTGATGGTCTCCGTCAGGCCCGGGCCTTCGATGTTGTTGCGCAGGATGCCGATGAACATGACACCCGTGACGCCGAGCCACGCGAGACGGGCGAGCGTCTGGCTCGACTTGGGCACGTAGTCGGAGATGACGTTGTTCATGCCAATGTGACTGTGGACCGGGATGAGCACGCCAAGCGCGTAGTCGACCGGCACCGAGAGCATCGAGGGGCTCAGCACGAACGCCGCCGGCACGAGACCGAGCAGCGCGACCGACGACAGGTGGTACACCTTGTGCGTCAGCGGCGAGTTGTCGGCTACAATTCGAGGTCAACAGAGAACGCGTCACCATCATCAGCTTCCTGTGAGAAGCATTCAACAATTGCCTTACCTTCCAGAAGAGCGCCGAGACCGCTGGTCTCCTTGTTCTCCGTGTACTTGGTCGGGGCGTCTATAAAAGACGGCATCATCGCACGCGTTAGTCGCTCGTGAACCTCACGATACGAGAACGCGTCACCGATGCGTGGGTGGGTGTAGACAGTGCGAGGACGTACTCTTGCGGAAGAGGCGCACGGACGTAGTGGGCGTAACCGTGCGGCGAAGCGCCGGGCTGCTGCGGACGAGCGTGGAGCGGGCCAGCATGACTTTCTGGTGGTGCTTTCGGCTGTGTGGGGCGGCTGTCGCTCGAGTGCCCTCCCCTCGTGGTTCCGACGAGTTCCTCTCCTGCAACCGACCCCGTAACCGGTATTGTACTGGTGGGTGGTCAACCTCACTTGTTGGATGACTAGTGTGGACCACACTGTACAGTATCTAATTAGGAATTTGATGGACGGTCACCCAATCGGGAATTTCGTATGACATGTGACAGAAAATGTACTGTTCCTCACAGAAAAAAAGTTTGAAACTTCAATTTGGTGAGTGCGGTGACCTCGCGCGGGGAGTCGAATGAGCACCGTCCTGCCTGGCAGCTTTGCGCAACTCATTAACGACTGTTAGCGACACTAGCTGTCCTTGGCGGCGCTTGCGACCATGACCAGTTGTAGCTGGGACCTCCACTGCGCCCCTGCACTTTTCGAAAACACTCGCTGCATCGCTCATAGAGATCTGGTGAATCTCAAGGTTGAGATCTGTCGCCCGCTTGTCGATACGATTCATCATAAAACGCAAGTCTGTGGGTCGCTTTCTCTCGTTAGGAGTCTCCAAGTCCAACGGATTGAAGTGCCTAAATAGAGGCAGTCCACGATCGGGGTCTCCACAGCACCAACGAAGCCATGTCTCGTTGACAGACCCGGATGGGAGAGAGACGCCGGGTGGAAACATGTGAAACGTGCCTCTCCAAAACTGAAAGATTGGGCATGAGGCCTCGACCTCCGTCGCCTTCTCCGTGGGCTCTGGTGTCTGTGATTCTGGTCGTCTCGCGTAGCCCTCTGCCACCAGACGCTCCACGACAGTGCTAGCAAGACGCGCGCAACTCGGAACTTCATTCTCCACGTCTCTGTCTTCCAAAAGCCTTGCCACGCCATCAACAACGCGATCAGCCAGCGTAGCTTGTGCTTCTTCCAACGTTTGCATTTTGGCGAGCAACATCACATGAGGCGGGATGCCGGTTGGCACGAGGTCGCTCGCGACGAGAAGCTCGATCAAGAGCTGGCGCAGTTGGGTCACCAGTGATGGGCTTGCAAACAAGGGGTTGCCGAAGCGGGATGAGTGGGCGGGAGCTCGCGGCAGAGGTATGGCACGTGATACACAAGTGACGCCAGAGCAAACTCGCCAATGCCGTTGAGCCCAGCTGGGAGACCACGGAAACATAACCGCCTTGCACTAGCCACGACGAGGGACTGTCCTTGAAATCTTGGGGGGAGGAGAGTTGGCGTTGTCAACAGGAAGACCACAAACCGTTCTCCCGACGTGCATATCACCGGCACCATCAAACCGTAGGTAGCGATTTTCTACTCCTCCGAGAGCCCATCCGGCGCGGAGGTGCACATCAATTGCCGACGGGCACGCCGTTGAGCCAGATGAGCAGCAGGTAGCAGCTCCCTTGCGGATCGAATGCGTGTCGATATCGGTCGACTCGATGCCGCGGGACAGTAGCTCGTCAGCGAGAACTGGTCGGTCCAAAAACCGCACGAGGATCTTGCGAAAGCGATCATACTGATTGTTTCCGGGAAGCAACTTAGGTTCTGCTTGGTCAAAGCCGAATGTGGCCCAACAGATTCCTGGTACAACATTCAAAATCAGAAGCAAAAGGGATGCGGGTGAATGCAAAACGTACCAAGTGCGAGAAGAGGGCAAATTGCCAGTGAGGGAGGGTTTGCGTAGATGTGGCGCGGGTCACGCGGTTTTGTCCCGTTCTGATCATTCTTTATGTGAGCAAAATACACTTGCAGCGCATCCTCACCCCACTCCATATGACTTGAGTAAACCGAGACAGTATTAGCTGCTCGGGACATGAGGTTCCACGACAATAGCAAAAACGATCGCGTGAAGATCATGTCACGCGACGTGACGCGCAGCATCTCCGCCGAAATTCGCCGGTACAAGCTGAACGGTAGTGGGTCTTTTCCTTCTTTGATCTCGCCTTGCCCACCACCGACCTGTCGGGTATGCGCTTCTTCAGACCGCTAAACCGGTCGGAAAGATCCTGTTTCATCTGGTCAGAAATCACGACCTTGTGATCGCGAAAAAGGGCAAAGAAAGCCGAGCGGTGCGTGGCAAGATTGACTTGTGGACGACGTTCAACGAGTCATCACAAAGAGACAGCATGGCCACTTGCACCTGTCCTCAGTGGCTGCTGATCCCATCCAGCTCATCGCTCGTTGCTTACGCAACTAACGAGACCAAACGGCGAGCCCGACTATCGTGTCAGTCGACGGGCCTTGGACTTCCACCGACTCCGACATCAGATCATGGATGCTGTTCAGAGCCACCACAGGACATTCTGCGAGCAGTGCACCGACCTGCAATCGCTCTTGATATTCAGCGACCGGCATCGGTCGCCTGGCCTTTATTGCCCACGAAAGCCAAGGTCACCGTACTCACCAAGCTTTTGCGATCGCTTGTTGATTGCTGCCATAGGTTGATATGTGAAGTAACTTCCATCATCGGCCTTCATCAAAACCACCCATGTCATGAAGTCAACCACTCAGATCCGATCAAAAATGAATTGGAGGGCGAGTTGTGTCTGTAAGAGCAAGCTTCACAGAGTCAACCGTGAGAACGCCATTATCGTCATTTGTAAGCGAGTCTCGAAAACTTTGCTGGACTAAGTGTGGCTTATTCACCAACAGCCACAACAGAAATCGCACTATGGAGCCACGGTAGCTGTCACGTGATCGAGGAGCTAGCCGATCCGCTCCGATCCGATCATCTCGGCCTCCACCTCGAGGTCTATCAGCTGCTGAGACTGCATTTTGCACACTGGGTGAGATCCATAGAAAGAATCGCAATTTTGTGTGAATGACACCAACCACCCCCGCTTCAGTGACAGGCGGCAGTGTTGATGCGGTGTTGAATGAGTGGTGAAGGAGCTCTTGCTGATGCCATCGTGGGCCTTGGCCTCCATTTGCTTTCCAACAAAGGCTTGCGCTCAAGGAAGAAACTCGCTCAAGAACCAGCGCTCGCGCCCTTGACAGTTCAAGCGAGTTCAGTACCCCTACGACTTCAAGCTCGCGGTGATTCAGCATTGCGCCATTGCAGCGTCTGTTGATGCCACGACTGTAACGTTCTTCTTGCACATCGCTAGAGAGAGACGCGGCTCAGTCCGGTGACTCATCTCGAAGAGGAGTATAAGCAGGCGGAATTTACTGGAGGACCATCGAAACGAGGGCTATGCGAAGGCTGGGATAGCCAAGTGCAGAATGTGAGTTTTTTGTTGTACCACGAATGGTATCTTCTTGGGTTTTATTGGTTTTTACGTTTTTAGATTTGCTGTTGATGGTGGAATTGGAGAGGGAAAAACGCGGATGTCGTGAAAGATGTCGGTACTCAGATATTGCACACATGTTGGAGAATGAATGATAACCATTCATGAGCCGCAGTCGCTCGGCGCGCCGCTGGCATGTTAAACTTGTGCGGCTACGAGTTCGCAATCATTTGACGATTTCAAGATACCCAAAGTCAGCAGCCCACAAAGACGCTCGGGGCGAACAGCCTTCGCATCGGTTGTGATGCAGGAAGAGCACGACCTTGAAATGACCATTTCCTGCCGCTGCGTCCAAGGCTTGCTCGGTGCAGCCGTCCGTTCGATTTGTGTGGAACCACTTGACAGTGCCAAGATGTCCGTTGGCGGCTGCGTCATCCATTGCACTCGTGGGGCATCCTTCATCGCGGCGTTCATGTAAGAACTCCACGATCTCCAGTGGCCGTTTGCAGCGGCACCGTCCATCGCTTGTGTTGTGCAGGTCAAGTTCTTTATATAAAGATATTCACCATGTCCAGGTGGCCATTTGTCGCGGCTTGATCCATCGCTTGGTTTGTGCAGGTTTCTCGACGAAAGCGCTGGATCCACTTGACCATGTACATGTTTCTATGAGCTGCGATTTGATCGATCGATCTTCCTGAGTGAGCACGGGGCCGCTCATGGTGGAGGAAGAGGAACACGGTCGAATTGTAGGTGAGAGCAGCTTTTTCCAAAGCCAGAGCGACTGCGGCCGAAGAATGCTCACGTTTGTCAAACAGCCAAGCTACCATGTCGTGGGAGCAGTGTTTCGCCACCGCACGGGTGTACAGGCGTCGATTTGAATGGCACGATACATCTGCTGTGCGAGCTTGTTATTGCCCCCTCTGAGCACAAACTTGAAAGCGTCGACAGCCGGTTGGCAAAGTGAGCTTGCGACGAGGTACTCGACGACATGGGCGTGCCCATAGCGACAGGCGTCATTGAGTGCTTATTGCGTATACCCTTCACGACGATTTTGCGCAAGCCAATCCACAACGTGAAGATGACCGTGTTCAGCCGCGCGGATCATCTTGAGTCGCCCTTCTTAACCGTTCACTCCGCCGGATGTTCCCCAACGGCCACAAAGAGCTCTCGACTACACGGCTTCATTGAATCAGAATCTTCATCTGATTCGTCTTCACCTTATACGGCTTCACTGATACGGCCTCTCAGAGCAAATTAAAGTGATTTGGGTTGTCAGTTCTACAGCTCACACTGCTTCAAGCTATGTATGTACTTCAAATTGCGCTAGGTGCTCCACTTTGGGAGGTTGCCGCGTTGTTGTCGGGCCTCGCGAGACGGCGCTTGCGACCACTGTGAGCCGTTGTATCGAGGGTAATGACGTCCGTGCAACGTGCGAATGTAGCTAAAGCCTCTGATGGTGAAATGTTGGCCGTGGCAAGACCCCTGGCGATCGCTCCGCTTGATAGTCGACGCATCAACATTCTGAAGTCTGGCAGACGTCTATGCTTGTGAGAGTTTTGCAAATCGCGGGGCTCCAACATCCGCAGTGGTGGAATGTTAAGCGACGGGTTGCCGCACCACTGAACCCGAGCTTGCTCGGGGGTGCTGACGACTTCTGTTGGAAATGCACGCTCTCGTAAACCCCACGCCGGGCTACTGCGGTCGCTGGCGGTTGGCATGTTTACGACTGGCAAACTCGAGTCGTCATCGTTGCCTTCGCTCACTGGTTGTTGGTCTTGCACTACTGGAGGAGATATGTAGACTGAGTCTTTGAAGTATTGAATGACAGTCGCTGCAAGACGATCGCACGTAGTGTTCTCTGTTCCATCTGCTTGCACAGCAGGTAGGTCGCCGAACGTCTTCGCGCGCGCAGCGATCTTGAGTTGCGAACTGACATGTATTTCCTTCATATACAAAGAGCCCCTAAGCTGTCTGCCTCACCGGCTGCTCGTCATTGCCTAGGGTCTTTTTCCAACAAAGAGAGAGATCCACTGGGCTCTGGACGGACGACCCCTCGAGTCCTACCGTCCTGGAGACCCGAACCTATACCTGGATCTGAAGCACCGCTTCATACTCGTGTGTCGAGTACCAAAATGCGCATCGTGATGTTGGCATGCATGCCGCCCAACACGCGGACGTCGCAGAACACTCCCCCTTCCCTCATAAGCGGTCGACTTGGCCGTGGTTGATCGCCCTTGTTCTTGTGCTTCTTGGTCTTGAACTGCTTCTGCTATTTGTCGGAACACGGTCTGTGTTGTGGTCCGAGGGTGCAGACAACAGCTTTTCGATGGCTTGACGAGCCACCGAGTCCTTGATCGTCGGGACGTGGCGCTTCAACAATACTGCCACCTTCTTGAGTAGCTTGGCTGCAAGCTCCCAAGGTGTCTCGACCAATCCATTTGAGTCGCACTTCTGGCAGGTGTGAAGCCGGCCCCATGCGAGCCTCGAGAAGCTCTTGAACGAGATGGCCGCCTTCCGTGTGACGCACGAGATCTTGTAAGGCGGTCGTCACCTCACTGTTCTTCTCCGCATACCATTGCAGGCTCGACGCGTGGTGAATTGTTCTTTCGTACGGTTCGACTAGATTTTCCAATTCGAAGATCAAATCATAGATCACTCGTGTGATCGTCCGTGGTCCTTGCCACCGCAAAGCCAGCTTGTTTGCGTGGCTCGCCACTTGAGCCACGAGAACGAATTCGCCCACGTCGAACGCCGGGGTCTCGACGTGAGTCTTGTTCTTCTGTGGCGCTCGAGCCGCCGCTCGCATCCGCTCCGCTTCGGCCGAGAGTTGACGATGCATTTCCTCAAGTGCATTTGCTGCCTCCTGAAGGTGCTGCTGTTGCCGTTCACGCACTCATTTGGTCGTGACATTTGCTTGCGTAGACGGAATGAACAATACCGTCAACGTGTTCGTCGCCGGCAACTGAGTAAACGCCGTAATCGAAGTCACACCCCAAGCTTATGGGATGGCAGGCTGCTGAGAGCCGCTCATGACGGCCAGCAGCGACGGCCAGCGGCGACAGCCATTGGCTTGGCTGAATTGTCAGCTCACTCAGTAATGCTCGGAGCAGCCGAAGGATCATTCGATTCACCACCTCCACTGTGCCATTTGTCCAGGGGCAGTATGCCGTCACGAAACGATGTTGACTGCCGAGCATACGACGGAGTTCTTCAATCACCGTGTTCCTGAAATGGCTTCCTTGATCTGAGATCCGTCACGACGGCACCAAATCTCTTGAACCAGCCTAACAGCGCTTGGACCACGACGTCGGCATCAGCCGATTCGCACGCAATTAGCTCCGCAAAACTGCTCTTGTCATCCTTGACGACCAAAAATATTGTAGGTCTCGTTCTTGAATGGCATCGACAGGAAATCGAAATGGATAATCTCGTTGGGCTTCGTGGCGTGCAGAGTCGGTCCGTACGGCCGCTGCGCTTTCTCTCCTTTTACTGAGAGGCAGTGCAGGCAGCTTATCACAAACGCATCGATATCTGTCTTTATTGTCGTCCACGTGAACAGCTCACTCAAGACTTGGAGAGTCACCGCCTTGCCGCGATGGCCTCCCATTCCCGCGTGGGCGAGGACACATGTTCGCTGTTGCATGTCCACCGCTCCATCTGGGATCCAAACCCTTCCTGCTGCGTTCGTGAATACCCGGTCCTGGTCGTTCCGACGCACGTCCGGCAGAGGGTCGTTCGCATCTCGCGCACGCAGATCCTGTTGCTGCACTTCTAGCACTTGGGACAATGCTGGCCATACAAACGTCGTATTCTGCAATGGCGCGACCGTCATATCGACCGACGCGATCGTTTGAATTTCTCGGTCCTCGACCCTGGCACCCCATCGAGAAAGCAAATCTCCCCACACGTTCCCATCGCCTGCGACATGATAGATTTCATACTCGAACATGATCATGATCGTCGACCAATGCAGCAGCTTATCAGCTTGGTAACGCGGCATAGCTGAGTCTGTTCCGTACGGATCAAAGATGTACGCCAAGTTCCGATGATCGGGTGTATAGACAAAATCCCTTCTCTCGACGAAGCGAGTACTCCAAGCGTTTGCATGTCTCGACAATTGCAAACGCCTTCTTCTTGACGATAGACCAGCGTGATGCTGCGTCCACGAAGGATCCGCTCGGGAACGCGAACGGCTTCTGCTCTCTTTCAGTGATCGGCACCTGATCGTTTGCGTCCGTCAGCTGGGTGATTGTGAAGTCAGTGGTCGAGACGGGCATCCGTAAAAACACACACCCTCGCCCAGGAGACGGATGCGCCAGCGGCGCGATCTGCTTGAACGCGGCCTTGAGCGCACCGAATGGTTTTTGTGTTCTTCATTACATAGCCCGTGAGCAAGTCGCCCCGCTTGAGCGCGGTCTTCTTTCTTGAACCGGTACGCCTGGCTGCAGCCTCGAGCAGTTTCGGAGTGGCGCCACCAGCTCCAAATATTTCGCGATGCTGGTGTGCATCCAGTTTACTGCACACACAAACTGTTGCAAGTCCGGGTTGTCATAGGAGCCGGCAGACTCACCAAGCCTGCAACTCTCTCTCTCTCTCTCTCTCTCTTTC